>PVJA010001145.1:0-109080 GCA_004027025.1 Myocastor coypus
CAGATGTCAAATTTGGAAGGGTATTTCCTGGGCACCAACGATCTCTTCCTTGCTTATTGATGTATAATTGTCAGAGTGGCCATCAGGCTGTTGTCACAGTGACTCTCAGCCACTCGGCTCAGTTATGACTGTGGCACTGCTCCGTGTAGAGTTAGTGGTGTCCAAGCATGGCCACATGAATCAGAATTAAAATACCAATTTGGTCAGATTCACAAGAGTCCTGACAGCCACCACACCTCACATCACCTCGGCACGCTGTCAGTCAGCATTTGCCTGTGGCCCACACAGCTGTGGAAGGAAAAGATGAAGAAGCATCCCAGCCAGGCAGCCATCCTTCCACCGAGGTCATGTGCAGGGACAGGGGTGGGCCAGATGGGGCCACCAGCACTCGCCACAGCATAGCAGCTTCAAGGACAGGATATGTGAGAAGGAAAGTGAAGTTAGCTAAGCTGGTGCCTGGTGAAGCGCTTTCTGGACAGTGGCCAGCCACCACAAAGACCAGGAGAGTGCGTGACAACATCCAAGCACAGTAGAGCCTGGAGCAGAGAGGCTGGGAATACATGAGCACCCCTTCCCTGGCCATGGTGCAGAGGCAGCCGCAGGGAGCTGGGGGCCAGTGCAGACACCTGAGCAGAGGAGGGCTATGATCTGACTTACACTGAGGCCAGCTGACCTGAGTGAGTAGGAAGCAGGGCCCCCCGGGACCCTGCTCCTCTGCAGGCGTCTGGCTGCCAATTTCTGCCCCATGCCCTCCCTCGCCTAGTTACCAAGGCTCTGTTGGCTGAGCCAAGAGGCAGCAGATCTCAAAGGCAGGAGGAGGAGATGTGAGGCAGTCATGCGCGGGAGGATATGTGCGGCTCAGCCTGGGCCCTGGATGGTTTATTGGGCCTGTGATTGTGGGCAAGCTGTCTGGAAGGCGCTCGCTGGAGAATCAGAATCCCCTCGTCTCCAGTCTCAGCTCAGAGGTTTTGGAAATAATGACTCAAATAATTAAAAAGAGACTGTGTATCCCTCCTCCTCCCGCCTCTAGGGAGGGATATTCATTCGCAAATAAATTAAAACCAAATCTAGCAATTTGCATAACTCAGACTCACTGGGCTGTGTGTAAGCTGCCAGGTCCTTGCCAGGAGCCTGTCACCCATCCCGTGGTTATGCTAATGTGCTGCTCCAGGACGCAGCCCCTCTGGAGCCTCCTGGCTGCCCAGGCTCTGCTCTGGGCCTACACTCTTTGATTTTAGGCATGGTCCACACAGATAAGGCAGAAGCCCCTATCCAAATCTCCGGGCGCCATGGATCCCTAGGAGGTCAGGCTGTGCTGAGGGGTAGAGCTGTATGCAGCAAACACGCACTAGTCAGGGGTTCTCCAGCTTCTCTCGCTTCCTAAGGGGCTTCGGGCCAGCCCTTTACCTCACAGAGCTTCAGTTTATCACGCGGGAAGCGTAAGGAGCCTTTGACTGGTCTACGCTGCCAAAGAGGCCCTGGCATTAAAATGGTGGCATCACAGGGCTTCAGAAAGAAAATCATGGCTGTGTGAATTTAAGGAGGAACTGTGTTACGCAGCCTCAGACAGCAAACTGAGCCCTGCTCCTGGGCAGCTGGGAACCACCTGCAAGTTCACTCCACTGTCCCTTGCGGACAGTTGTCTTGGGAACGAGGGCCCCTTCCCGGATGCCTGCCTTCCTCTCTGTCTCAGCCTTGGAGCCAGCCAATTGCAGAGCACAACTGCAAGCTGGAAATAAGCCCTTCTCTCCCAAGATCGTGTATGTCAGAGATTCCACCTCGGCAATGGAAAAGTGACTAGTACATCCTCTGTGGCCAGGGCTACCAGGGTCCTGTCCCCACGTCGTCAAGGCTGAAAAGAAACTTCTGCGTCCAGTGTCCTGGGGCTGCTAGAACAAATCATCGCACACTGAAGCTTATTCTTTCACACCAACGAAGTCTTCAGAGGTCCAAAGTCAAGGTGACAACAGATCTCTGCTACCTCCAAAGGCTGCCAAGGAAGAGCCTTCCTGCCACGTGAAGGTTCCAGGTGCTCCTGGTGTCTTTGAGTGCGGGAACAAAGATGCCTTCTCCCTACCTTCAGTCTTGCATGGCTTCTTGGCTGGATCTAGGACCCCAACTAACAGGAGCACTCAGCAGAGTAATAAAAGTTATAAATTTGCACGTGTGGGGAGATCTGCGTTAGAAAGTACAGGCCAAAGACAAGTGGTCAAAGCATGGCACATTTACACATTTTAAATAAGAACAATAAATTTGAGAAGGACAGATAAACACCTGCTATGGGACAGTAAATCCTAGGGACATTAAGTGGAGAAATATGGTGGAAAATGGGCCCAGAAATCAGTGGAAGGTGAAAGTTTCTTCCACATTTGTTTATTCAGAATCAGTGTAGCTCTAATTACGAGTCCCCAATAGCGTGAGGCTGTTTTCCGGCATTGCTAGGTGAAGCCCACTCCTCCCAAGGAATCTCGCAGCTGCCTGCATGTAGGGGAAGGCCAGACAAGTGGCCCCCTCCCAGGGTGCAAGGCTCCAAGTGAGAATCAGCTGGAATATCGGTCTTTCACGTTTGCACATAGCAAACCTTAGCCCTTTGGCTCTCACCTTGCTCAAAGCAGAGCAGTCCCAGGTGCTGTCCCTGGCCTTCTCTCTCCCTCTCTGCCCATTCTGCCTCTTCTAAGCTTCGCAGGCCACCCTGGCATTGCAGGGAGAGCTGGGCTTCACATCTACAGGGAGCCTGTATTTCCAAATAAGTCACCTTCCGAAGTCCCAGGGGTATCTGCATTCAAGTCCATACACTTGACAAGGACAAGGGTTTTGCTGTTGCTCTCTAATATATCCCTGGAATCTACAGCTGAGTATGATTTATAATAGGTGTCTCACAGCACTACTTGAGTGGATCAGCACTTGGCCTGGGCCTTTAGCATCTCTTAGGGGAGGCCCCTTGACTGCTCACTTTCACAGCTTCAACCACACATTGTTTCTTTTTTTTTTTTTTTTTTTTGCGGGACCGGGGTTCAAACTCACGGTCTTGCACTTACCACGCAGGCACTTGTGCCTCGGAGCTATCTCCCCAGCACCTACACATTGTTTCTCTTGTTGAAATTACTTCCTTTCTGAATCTAATCCTAAGGAAATACCAAACAAGGACATTTTCCAAATAACTCACAGGGGCCTACAAAAGTGTCAATGTCCTGAAAGACTCGAAAAAGGCAAGAAAAGGGTTTAAAGGAGTAAATCTGCCAACTTGCATTAGATGCTGGACAGGCAAAAGGCAGCTAAAAAATGCAGTATTGGGTTACAGGGTTTAGCTAAATTTGAAAGGTACTAGATGGATGTAAAAGAATATTATTGAGCTGGGTGTGGTGGCATATACCTGTAATCCCAATACTTGGAAGGCTGAGACAGGAGGATCAGTGTGAGTTTGAGACCAGCCTGGGCTACAAAAGTGACCTCAAGGACAGCCTGAACTACGTAGTGAGACCCTGTCTCAAAAAGACAGAAAAAAAAAAAAAAAAGAATATTCTTGTCATTCAAAAGCACCGTACACAATGAAACATATATATATATATATATATATATATATATATATATATATGTCATATATATATATGACATTTATATACACTATCACACAGGGGTGAAAGAAATCACAAATATGGCAAAGTTTAACAACTGAGCAGTTTGAATGAGTATTACATGTTCATTTTTTTCTTGAAAGTTTTCTAAAATTTGACAGTATTCTAAGCAATATTTAAATAGGTCACATGTCAGCATGCCATAGAAGAGAGGCTAGTTCAGTGGTGGAGCATTCCCCTAGCGTGCAAAAGTCTGGGGTTGCATCCCAAGTCTGCAAAATAATAGCAGTAGCAGTAGCAGTAGTAGAGGCAGGGGGAACCCTATGCACTCAAAGGCAGCCAGTGTTCCAGCCTCTTGAGTATTCTCAGGTGTTCAGTGTGCTTTCCTCTCCTGTGTGCCCAATGTCACCCGCAGTACCCAGGAAAGTGTGGGGAGGAAGTGGTCAAAGGCTTCTGAGTCCCAGCAGCAGCTGCCAATCAGGCTAAGGCTACCGGCCTGGTCTTGGAGTGGAGGCAGAACTCAGAGGCAGAAGCAGAGACAGTCTTTTGCTTAGTCCAGGGCCCTGGTTCCAGTCTTGCTCAGGTTCTGGTCCTGCCCTTAGCCCTGCCTCTGCCACTCTTCCATGTATACTGGAGCCCCACCCTCAACTTCCAAGGGCCGCACCCCTCCAGCAGAGGGCGCCCTCATTACAAAAATCTGCAGAAAATGCTGCTGGTATTTAGTGGTCAAGGCAAATGAAGACAGCCTCCAGTCACCTAGGGAGCTTGGTCGCTGGCCCTCACAGCACTGACAGTGCCCACAACCAGTAAGTCCTACTATGTTTCCTTGCTACACCTGCGCTGTATCTTCTGCCAGGAGTGACAGTACGACAGTTTGTCATAATTGTCCTGGTCCCCACCCTTGCCTGCCCAGAGACAGTCTCAAGCCATTGCCAGTCCTGGGTCTGGGTCTGGGTCAGGGAGCCCCTCTGCTTGTGCTCACAGTGTTGCCTTTCTTCCAGAAGCCAGCTTCAGGAGGTGATTTCATGGAAAACACACAGCTTTTCCTACCTAACTTTCTCTCTGCACCATGGCGTGGGCTCCAAGTCAATGAACTGTACCAAGAAAGATTGCTGAAGAAAAGCTCCATGAATTACAGAAGCTTTCCTAATGGGAAATAAACAGGGGGAGCTCCTCTGGGGGCCTGTGCACTCAGCCCTGCCCTGCACTTGTCTCCTTCACTGACCACAGTACTGTAAATAAGTGAGGTGCTACTCCCACCTGACGCTGAGATGTGTGGTCTGCCTAAGCCCGCACAGCCAGCAAGCCATAGTGAGGCTGTGACCCTGTTCTCTGACAGCAAATCTCAGGTTCCTGGAGATCTGGGAGCAGGGCCTCCCATTCTCAACACTGAGCTTAGTGCTAAGGTGTCTGCTTCAGGCATAACTCTGGGTTTGGAGCTGGTAGTACAGACAGGTACTGCAGGCACCCAGCTGAGGCCTGACAGAGGCACTGTGCAGCTTCACACCTGGGATGAGCCAGCTCCAGGCCACTGGCTCTGGGGTGGCAGACGCCTGCCATCCCTGGGGCTCAGAGTGATTGTGTTTTCTTCCTCATGAGACTCCCAGGCCAGGAGAGTCCAACAGAGCCCCTTGGGATAGACCCAGCCTGGGCAGACACAATGGGACCTGGGCCTCTCCCCTCTGTGTCTATAGCTCTCCCTGCACGCCCACAGCTCTCGTGAGCCCAACTCTTCAGGGCAGCAGCTGGAGCTCTGCAGCCTTCTGGTCTCTGGACTCAGCAAGCTTGTGCCCTTCTCTGAGCCTCTGCACATTCTGTTTCTGCAGCCTAGAATTCCAGTGAATCTGAGAGTCCCGGAGAGAAGAGAGGGGCGTAGGGTAGGGTGGAAAGATGGGACCATTTGTGGACAAAGGCTCCAGCAGAAGTTAAATGTTATCCTGAGAGGGAAAGAAAGCATTAGAGCCTTGGCTTCTAGGAGAGGTGAGGGGCTCACTAGCCAAGACCATGCTAGCCTTGACTTTTCGTAGCTTCTCTGCCTTCGCTGCCCTGCCTGGTCCTAAACCTGAGATCCAACTGTCTTTTCCACTTGCCCCCATCCTCTGCCTTTTCTGTTCTGCTCACGGAAAACTGATGTGGTCAGAAGAGCTGAGCTGCCACCTCAGAGGTGAGAGATTGGCCCGTCTGGGACCCAGTACCAAGCAGCTGGCCCCTGATGCCAACACAGCCCAGATTCCCAGACAGCCTGGCTTCTTCCCCCACAAAGGCAGTAGGAGTCAGGCAGCAGATTAAAGCAGGAGAGGAGAAGCCCCAGTGGCCTCTGAGCCTGGAGTGACAGTGCCTAAGGCTGGGGCTGAGTGGCGCAGGCAAGCCCGAGGCCTCAGGCTGGTGAGCAGCACCTGCTGCCCTGATGGCACCTGGCTCCCGTCCCCCAACATACCAAGGGAGCACATGTGTCTTAGCTACCTTTCTCTCATTACTGGGACAAATACCTGACACCCAAAATGAAGGAAGGAAAGGTTTATTTAGCTCACAGTTACTGGAGGTTTCAGTCCATATTCACCCAGCTCCAAGGCTGAGTGGCACATGGCAGAGAGCAGCAGTTCATGGCGGCAGAACAGCAGCAAAATAGTGACAGAGGCAACTGACCAACCAGGAGAGCAGACAGCAACAGTGTGAGTCTGTCTCCGTCTCTCTTTATATTACATTCAGGTTCTCTGCCTCAGCCTATCCACCCTAAGGATAGGGTAATCCCAAAGGACTCAGACTCATAGTCCCATCAGTACTAAAACACATAATCCCAGTGGATCATGAATCAAGTCTCAAACTCTAAAAGTCCTCTCCCCATGACTGCATGAAGCTTTGGGGGGACAACTAGACACAAACCATAACAATGTGCTATGCTGCTGGAAAACTCCAGGACATGCGGATGTTGGAGCCAATGCCCCCCCCCCACTAGCACAACGTCAGCAAAAAAGGGATGGAGGGCCAAAAAAGAAGAGCGCCCCAAGCTATCATAGCTGTTAGTGTGGGTACTGGGGACACAGATCAGAGCATCATGTGAGAGAGGTGTGTTAGACTCTGAATGAAGCTGTAGCAAATTAACAAACTTAGTGACCCAACACCACAGATGGATGACCTTAGTGTACAAGAGGACAGACATTCCAAATCAGTCTCACTGGGCTAAAAATCAAGGTGCTACATGCTGTGCTCCTTCAGGATGCTGCGTCTGTTTCCTGCCTTCTCTGACATCCAGATCCCACTGCATTCCTTGGCTCAAGGCCCCATTTTACATCTCAAAAGTGAGAAGCGTAAGCTCTGCCTCATGCTGCTGTCATTCGGATTCCCCCTCTTCTGCCACCTTTCCTACTTGCAAGGGTTCTTGGGAGCGCCATGGCCCCTCTACATAGTCCAGGATCTCCACCCTCGAGTCCGTTGTTCAGCAACTGCTGTGGTTTGACTGTGTCCCCTCTAAACCCCAGCTGTTGAAATTATAGGGAAGTCATGGGGTTGGGGCTTAGGAAGGGATTGGTGGACAGGTTAGTGTGTTGTGGAGGGGCCAGAAGAAACTGACTTAGTCTTATTTTGGTTCTGCACTTTAGTTTTTTCCATACTAGGATACTCCTTTGCTCCTTACAGAGGATTCAGAACAAGGCACCACCTTGGAAGTAGAGCCTGGCCTCAGCGGACATTGGCCCTGCAATTGGCTCTTGCAAGCTCCAGCTCCAGAACTGTGAGGAATACGTTTATTTCTGCATTCTATAAATTATCCAGCAGTGTGTTCTAGACACACAAATACCATGGTCCCTTATAGCAGGCTGAACCCATCTACACAGTAAATTCCCTTTGTCCTATGACCTAATGTTCACTGATCAAGGGATGAGGAAATAAACTCCCTGAGGTCACTTCTGCCTGCCGCTGTGGGTAGCCAGGGGCCAGAGTGATTGTTCCCAAGCAGAGCCAAGAGAGCAGAGCCCAGGTGTAACAGTCAGGTTTCCATGACTGGGACAGAACAATTGAGAAGACGAACATAAGGGAGGAGAGTTTATTTAGGCTCAGGGTTTCAGGGGTTTTGGTCCATGTATTTTAGCTACTTTTCTATCATTGCTGAGATAAAATGCCCAATGTTAAGATGAGGAAGGTTTACTTAGCTCACAGTTTATAGACATTTCACCCATAAGCCACTGGCTCCAAGGCAGGGTGGCGCATGGCAGAGGGGCAACCATTTGTGCAGCTGGAAGACAGCCAACACAGCAAGAGGAGGAAGAGAAGACTCTTTCTACCCTTATGTTATAAGCAGCCTACATGCCCTGGGGTGGACATAGCACACACATCCTTAATCCTAGCCAGAACAATGCCAACCCGATCAGTGGACTGGTGTAGTAACCACATACTCTGCGTCCTGTGCTCTAGATTCAGCCACCTCTGACAGCTCCACCCATGACCCCATGAGGCTTGGGGGACATCTAGATACAAACTACAACACTGTACATTGGGTTAGATGTCAAATGTGCCAGTTCTTATCTCCTGAATATTAAAGGACGAATTTCAGGGACAAAGGAGGTTAAGAGGAAAAAAAGTTCATTGAGAAGAAGCTCCTGGGAGACAGGTGCGGTCCTAAATGCGGCTTGCTGCAGGGTCTCTTCATCCAAATCTACTTCATACAGCAAAATCACCATATGGGTATGACGTGAGTCACACTACAATCTACCTACAGGCTTCCAAGCGTATCTACCTAACTAATACTGACCCAAGAGCAAGAGGGAGACACACAGCGAGGCGCAGTGAGCAGCAGGAGCTTCAGCTTATCCATGACTGCTAGTGGTAGAGAGAACACAGCCACTCAGGAAAGAGGAGGGGCTCTGAAGCCAGCATTCTTGTCACCCACCTATGCTTCTGACACCTCTCTGGGCCCCTGGGCCAGGTGGGGCTAAGCATAGTGCCACTCTGCTCCCTGTCTGCAGGGAGGCTCACAGGCCTGGCTCTCCTCAGATTTCCCTCTAGCCGCAGTCTTTCTGAACTGACTCCCACGAGGGCACCATTGCTCTCTGACTGCCTATTAATTTCTGTCTAACTCAGCGGTCCGTAACACATGGCCCGCTGGTTCCACCCTTCTGAGAGGCAGCAAGGGGAAGCAAGTGGCGGGTGAGAGTTATTGACGTCATGGCAGCCAGGAAACAGAAAGAGAAAATCAGGAGGGAGGGAGGGAGGGCATGCAGCTGTTAGAAGTACACCTTCCTGTGACCTAGAGGGACCCACTCGGTCCCATTTCCCAAAGATCCTATCACCTCCCAGGAGCACCATATGGGGACCAGCCCTGCAGCACACGAGCCTTTGGTGGACATTCTGGATCTGGACTACTCCAGATCATTCTAGAACAGAGACGAGCAGGGCAGTGGACAAGGCATGGTGAATAGCAGAGCTTGGCTCAGAGGTCCAGGCTGAGCAGGTAGGCCTTCCCCTTCTGAGGAAACACTTGTTGTGTGCACGCACTGATGTGCAGGTGTCATGCATGTACTGGTCTGCGCGTATTCTTGTCCATGTGCCTGTAATTCTTCCTCAGCCTTCTGACTGCATTATCCTAATTCTCCCAGGAGGTTGAAATGTGAGAAGGACAGGGTAAGGAGCCATACAGGAGCTCAAGAGCTCCCTTGGCCCTCCACCAGTTCATCCTTCATCCCCAAGGAGCAGCATCCCCATTGCAACCAGAGGGCACTCTAAGCCCTTCCCAGGTCCCATCTGTGCCTGGGGGGGGGGGGGGGTGCTCCATATTCACATGGGCTTGGGCAGGGCTGAGCACTTCAGGTGAAAGCAAAGGCTGCGGTGTGGGCTGGGTGAAGCGCCTCCCACTCAGCCTGGTTTCTGTGACACAAGGTATAGTTCCCTGAGCCAGCACTCACACAAACAGAAAGTGGCAAGGAGCAGGCCACATTTCTACACAAAGAGCAGAATAAGGAGCTCTTTGTTGAGTGCCACAAAGGCCTGCTTCCCACAGGGATTGCCAAAGGCAGGCTGTACCACCTCTTAACAAGGGTCCTCCCCCAGACCCCACCTGTAGGGGGCAGAAATAATGTGAGACAGAGCTCTCTTGCCCAGGGTAAGCATGAGTGGGCTGACAGCCACCAGGCAATGCCCCTAGGGGACGGCCAGATACACGGAGGTCCAGAGAGATCCCGGGTTTGGCAGAGCAGAGCTGGAGTGGAATATGAGGCTCCTCTCCAATCCCTGCCGTTCTTCTCCACACACAGAAAGAAGAAAACAACCTAGCAAATATGGTGGCACCTCAGCAGTGTGGTTTGAGAACATAGACAGCCTCAGTGTACGCCAGCCGGTCAGATGCCTGGGTGGATGGGTCAAAGGGGTGAACAAGCAAACCCGCAGGGTCTCATCCGGGAACTGAACAGACCAGCATAACAGCTGGAAAGTATCCCATGAGCTGCTATTTATTAACCTAAGACAGTGTTAACTGATTCTGGCTGGGTGGTCCAGAGTACCTTAGGATGTAGGCTGTTTGGATTCAAAGTCCTGCTCTATGGTTTTCTTTTCAGCTTTACTCAACTTCACTGAGTCTCAGTGTCCTCATTTGTGAAATGGGGACGATAAGAATGCCGGCTCAAGAGGTAGCTGTAACAGCAGGTGAGGTCATGCGGCGCACTTGGCACAGGGCTTAGCATTACTACTATAGACATCTTCATTTTATGATCGCCTACTATGCACCTTGCTTTATCAATAAGATAACAGTGACCTCACCTCAGAACTCATATTTCATTCTCTAAGAACCATCTTATTGGAGGAAAAAGCTAACCCAGGTTAGATCCATCTGGGGTTCAGAATTGGGATTTAGAAATCTTGAAGTAGTTGAGGAATTGTGGGCTGAGGGCACCCCACTGGAGCAACCTCTCAGAATCAAGGAAAAGGCCAAGAGCACTGCTGGGAGGTGGTGGAGACACAAAGGGTGGGGTCAAGTGGGAGGTCCTTAGGTCATGCCCCCCCCATGGAGACAGTGGGGCCCCAGCCTCTTCCCTTCTCTTGCACTTTACAGTCAGAAGGTGAGCGTTTTTGCTATAGCACAGGCTCCATTCATGAGGAAGGAGAGCGGAAGCCCGAGGCACTTGTGTGTATCCTTGAGAAGCAAGGAGTTGCAGCCTGGGTTACTGGTTTTCCATTCCAATCTCCTTGTCTATAGCTCCTGACCAGAGACTACAAGACACTCCATGTTCTTATAATAATTTTATTTTTAATTTCAGTCTGCTTTGGGGGAATGTCAAAGGTGGTAGGCTGTATCCAGCCCTCGTGCCCTTTTGCCAAGGGTCCTTGCCATGCCCTAAGAAGTGGTATTTATTTCCCCTTCCCAGGCATCATGACCAGCTTAGTCAATGGCATAAGGCACAAGGAGGCTAATGGTCCAAGCGTTAAAACCTAGCAGTTTCTACATCTGCATCCCAAGAAAACCAGCTGCCGTACAAAAAAATGTCACTTCTCTGAAATTGTCAGGCTATGAGGAAGGCCGAGCTAAGACTTTCAGAGAGCTCGCAGTGGTGTCCATCCAGGACCCAGCTGCCACCGTCACCTCAGCCCAGCTCCAGGCATATGTATGATCAAGGTTCTTCAGTGTTCTTTCTGGTTCCAGAAGACAAGTCCTGAGCTGTCTACTGACAACTGAGCCGTCCCTACCAGCCCTCCCCAGACTGCAGAACCCTGACTGAATACGTAATCGTTGTTGCTACCATTGCTGTATATTAGAGCGATTTGCTGAGCAACCTTAGTCACGGAAACAAAATGCAGCCGAAAGAGCTACAACCTTCCCAATGCTCCTCTGTTGGGAGCCCTGAGTTTAGGCAGTAACAGATGAGATAGTGAGAGACATCTAGCCAGGGCGAGGCCTGACATTGTGAGGGACCCTTGGTTCTAACTGCAACAAGCATTCTGTACCTCAGAAATGCCTTGCTCACCTGTACCCCAATGAGTGGGGGACCATTCCTCCTACCAGCTCTGTGCTGAAAGCCCACAGATCAGCCTGTCCAGAGACACATTGCTCTTCTTAAAGTACCTCATTCACTCAACAAGTCTTTGTGCTATGAGTGTCTGAAAGCTCTATGAAAATATGCTGACCTCATGCATAATCAAAGAAATGCAAATTGGAAGAAAAATCAGATTCCCTTCCCTGCTTATCAGATTGGTAGACTGAAGATTGATGATCACTGCTATACACGGGGACAGAACATATGGGGAGCCTCAGATACCAGGAAGCAAGCAGTTTGGAGGGCAGCGTAATAGCAGCTATGAATATACAAAATGTATACTGCTTCTAATTTGGCAATTCTACTTCTAAGTGTCTACCCCAGAAAAATGCTTGCACAGTTTACACGAAGAAATGACCAAATGCAAAGACACTCTCTGCAGCATAGTCCTTGATGGCAAAGCCCTGGGAAGGTGTCACAACCCATGGACACAGGCAGTGCTTCCCTGCCCTGATGTGCAAGGCCACTGATGACAGAAGTGGCATTTTATGCTGACTCTAAGCAATGACATAGATGGGATGCCCAAATGACACAGTATAGGGGGGCTAACATAGAAAACTAAGATGTGCTATTAAATGAAAAGAATATCAGCACAGTATATTTATGTCAACAGCTTCACAAAAAATGGAAATACAGACATTCAAATATAAATGCAAAATTTCAAAAACACTTTTTTTGTTTGTTTGTACTGAGATTTGAACTCAGGGCCTTGTGCTTACCAGGCAGGTACTTGAGCTTACAGAGCTATCTTCCCAGCTGATGTAAATGCAAACTTTAAGATGTGGACAGGAGCTCAAGAACTTGACTTTTTGTTTTAAATAAAAGGTGTTCCCAGAGAGGTAGACAGTATTGAAAGGGAAAAGGGAGATATTTGCCTGTCTGACTTTTTAAAAGACAGAATCTTGCTAAAGTGCCCAAATCCGATCTCCTGCTTCAGCCCCCTGAGTAGCTGGGATTCCAGATGCATTCTCAGCTTGTTTAAAATTTTTAATAATGAAAGGCCAGCGGTATAGCTCAGCCAACTAAGCACTTGTTTACTAAGTACAGGGACCAGCGCCACTGCCCCCAGGTGTGCAGCGCCAGCGATGGAGTCCAGGTGTGGTGGTGCATGCCTGTAATCCCAGCACTAGGGAGGCAGAAGTCAAGAGACCCTGCACAAAAAAAAATTTTTTAAATAAAATTACAGTGGTAAAATTTTTAATAATGAGAGCATATTTGTATAGTTCATATGCTATTAAAAATATTGGCAGTTTCTAAGGCAACAAGTTATGCTAAGAAGAGTCTGAGCTGTGAGAGAACAGTGTTGCCCAGACTCAGAGGTTGTGTGTGGCAGAGACTGGAATGGCCAAGGAAGGTAGCCCCAGCAGCCTGGTGGGACCTGGTTACCTGAAGAAGAGGAGTGTCCAGCCATAGGGGGACCGGCATAGGGAGCTTCCTGCCCTGACAGAAAATGAGCCTGGGTAACCTCTGAGAGCTTCTCTTGCCCTTGGCTGCTACTCCAAACCTCTGATTGCATGAGTTGCTGAGATAACCTGCTTGCCGTGCCTGTGAGTTGGGCAGCCAGGACACAGGACAACAGAGATGCTGGATTTGGTGGGTACCATTGCCCAGAGCTTTGGAACAGCATACACACACCACACGGCTTCTCCCATCCCACAGAAAGCCTTCATGCTCATCATCCTGGTCGTTTATTGATTCATCTATCCATAGCATGTTTTTCTAGTACCTATCCGTTCTCCCTCATCCATCCACCATCACTCATCAGTAATGACTGAGAACTCGTCATGTGCCTAGGTCCCTGGCTTCTGCTTCAGCCATGAGTCCTCCTTCAAAAGCTTTGGTCACTTCCTCCAGAAGATCCCTAAGAGTTCATCACAGAGAAGGGGAGTCGCTGACATGCTGAGTCCCACCAGAAGACTAGACTAGAAACTAGCTGAAGAAGGAGCAGTGTACCTCATGCCTTGCCCATCTGCCTCTCACCTTCCACTTTGCTTTCCAGGCCCAGTGACATCTGTGGACAGAAAGAGCTCAGAAAACAGTGGTCCAACAAATGACTGTGTAAATGAATGAATTGAGCAAAGAATGAGAAAAAGACAGCCAACGTTGGACTTTGCACTATGAGAGAAAGAGAGAGCTGCTCTAGGGAGGTAAGTGGAGGTTTCTTTGGGCTGAGGCTCAGGAGGCAAGTCTGTGAAGGAAGGGGACAGGTGGGAACGTGCGAGGTCATGGTCTGCACAGGTGGAGGCCCTGCCTTGCTTCCGTTCAAGCGGTGCCTGCATCTGTGCATGCCTGGTCTTGTGAGACCAGGCCCTGGGCCACACTTGGGTGAGGAAACAAAACATGGGCTTGAAGAATTTACTCTAGGGTAACAGTTCTCAAACTTGAGCTGCATCAAAATGATGTTGGGAACCTTTAAGACCTGATTACTATACAACAACCTCAGAGTCCCCAGTGTAGAGTCTAAAGTAAGGGACCTGTCAAGCATGTATCAGCATTTCTGGGAAATACATGAAAATAGATGTCTAGAAAATGAAATGAGCCATAAGGAGCTACTACACATTGCATTTTCCCATTTTTGTTAATAGATGTGGTAGCCATGAAGCTACTATTATTGGCCATAAAATTTTTCTAGAGGCTCACTCTTAATTTCTTTGGGCTCAAGCATCAACAGCCAGACAGAAATCGTGATGAGAATTTCAGTCTGTGTTCCATTAATCATATAATCCAGAGGCCTGATTATTAAACTGATGGCCACTGTCTTTCCCTGACAGTGAATCTGGGAGCCTCAGTGCCCAATCCGTAAGCATGAGTGGTGACTGCCTCTGATTATGTGGCCTTCAAACCTGTCCCTAGGTTACAGCCACGCAGAAAGAAATAAGCCAGGGGGAGGAGCCTGGTTCCCACTTAAGGGGAGTTCAGCCCTCACTCTTTACCTCTCTGGGTCTCAGTTTCTACATCTGCAATGGAGGAAATTAAAGTAGATGCTCTCTAAAGCCACTTGTGGGGTCCTCCTTTCCAAGATGATGAAAAAAAAAAAAAAAAAAAAAAGAAGGAACAACGGTCGTGCAGAAAAGGACCGCGGTCATGTGCAATCTATTTGCTGCACAAACTGTGCCCGGTGCATACCCAAGGATAAGGCCATTAAGAAATTTGTCATTTAGAACATAGCGGAGGCCACCGCCATCAGGGACATTTCCAAAGTGAGTGTCTTTAGTGGTTATGGGCTGCCAAGCTGTGTGTGAAGCTGCATTGCTGTGTGAGTTGTGCTATTCATAGCAAAGCTGTCAGAAATAGATCTTGTGAGGCCCTCAAGGACCAAACACCTCCACCCCAACTTAGATCTGCTGGTGCTGCCCTGAGACCTCCAGCGAAGCCCATGTAAGGGGAGCTGGGTCTCAATGGGCTGAAGAGAACTCTCTTGAGAAAGAAATAACAAATTGAATATTATACTTTTTAAAATAAATAAAGTCAGTTGCAACACACTCCCTTTTGTGTTTTCATTTGCTCATTGCATAATGATATATATCTGGATCATCAGGAGCAGAGCCGCAAGGTTGGCCTCCTCTATCTCTAGGCATATTCCAGTCACTTTCACTTTCCCATGGAAAGGCAAACACTGCCTTAGCCAGTCCCTGAGAACATGCCATGGGCCAGGCACCAATCTAACCAGCGGGGCTACACTAATGCCTAAGATCCTCAGAGCAGCCAACGAGGTAGAACGAGGTAGACACAGAACAGTACTACTTAGGATGGATCATGATTTTGCGATGTTACGCTGATGCAAAAGCCACATGGATTCAGTAGAAACTGTGCTTTGGACGAGTGTGGATCTTCTCCGAAGCTAGTAACATGCACTACTACTCTCTTTTGAGTCACTGGGCAGTAACAAGAGCCACAGACCCCAGCCAGCCAGGAGATCATAAGGGAAAAAACAGACGCTCTCCAGGGCACTGCATTACTGAGCCATGATGCCCAGAAACCCAGTGTATTAATGCATTTTCAAGTCAAATACAATATTTTCAACTTGCGATGGGTTCATGAGGATGTAACTACATTACAAAGTGAAAAAGCATCTGTACTTCCATGGCTACTGTTGCCAGCTCCAGAGGGAACTGTGACCCAGAGAACTGAAGTCACCTACCCAATGTCATCTAACAATGCAGTAGACAGAATTTTCATGCAATAAGGCTTCAGTTAGTTTCTGTTGAATCCCCACTTAGGTTTGTATGATATAAGACAGGGCACAAAACAAATATTTGGGAACACATGTCATAGTATTTGTGCTATGTTCAAAACCAATTTCCTCTTATTCCTAAGGAGGCAGAGGAAATGCAAGACCATTTGAAGCTTCTTTGTCAGTATTCTTCATACCTGACCCCCCCCCCAAAAAAAATATTAGCAGACTGTGCAGGCAGATGCAGTCCTCCACAAATACCACCTATTATCCCCAGATCAGTGGTCCACTGCTCAGTCTGAGAGACTATCTTTCTTAAGGAAAGAAAAGGCTGAGCCCTTCAGTGGTACCTAAGCATGATGATGGAGTTTTCATGTTAGTCTGAGCTGTTTTTCCCAACAAACTTCCTACAGTGCCTGAACATCAGCCATCTGACCTGGACTTGGGGGAGAAAAAGAAAAAGCTTTCTAGTGAAATGCCAGTTCTTGCTTCATAACAGCTATAGGAAGAGCAGCCAGAGGGCAGGTGGCTGCTGGTGAGGAGGGCTGAGCAGATCAGCAGAGCTGGGCGATAGGGCTGAGAAAGCCGATGTTCTCATTTCTTGGCAAGCCCTGGGGATGCAAGAGAGCTATTCCTAAGGACCTGCAGATCTTGGCAGGCTCTGCCCATGAAAAAGCTCCATGAAAGGCAGGTGAGAGCACAGACTCTCCCTGCCCGTGGGGCTGAACTCCCCAGTCAACCACAGATGAGCTCTGTGGCCTGGGTTCATCACCTAACCTCTCTGTGCTTCAGTTTCCTCACCCCCAGGACACACACAATAAAGTTTTGTCAGGATTATGGAAGTTCCTCCAGTCCAGTCGTGATCTGTAGCCACTTGGTATTCAGGGAGGCTTGGCTCCAGCGCATAGTGGGTACCAAAAGCTACAGATATGCAGGCATCTTGCATAAAGTTGGATAGTATTTGTGTATAACCCATGTGCATCCTAATGTATACTCCAGACTACAGCTACATCATAGTATCTAACATAATATGATGTTATGTAAGTAGGGGTTATACTATACTGTTTAGGGAATTGTGATGGGAAAATATCTGTACATGTTCAATACAGATGCTTTTTTAAAAAAAATACTTTTGGTCTGAGGTTGGTTGAGCCCACCGATGCAGGGTCTATGGACACAAACACCCTGTTGTACACCTAAAGGGATTTCAGTCATGCGTAGCTCCCTGAACCACGGCTCCATGTGCATTCACTGTTGTTGCTACAATTTCAAGGCACTCACAAAGCTCAAAATTTGACAGTGCAAAAGTCAAGGGTTTGGAGTGAGACTTAACTTTCCCGCTAAATATACTTCCTTCTAAGAATAGCGTGGGTAGGCCTGGGGAGATAGCTCAGTAGGATAAGCACTTGCCTGGCAAGTACAGGATCCTGAGTTCAACCCATGATCACTTAAAAAAGAATTGTGTGGGGAAGGCTTTCCCAGGGAAAAGTACTGAGAAGAATATTCCTTCTCTTCTCTCCAGAACCCACTCATATCTCTCGTTCAGTTCCCCTGGGATCCTTTGCTAGCTGTTCCAGCCCTCATGAGCACCTCAGCGTGCTAACAGCCCCTGGAGTAGGGCCTGTATCCTCCATCACTTCATTTCATCCATCTTCCCTCTGCCTGTGCTGCCTCTTCCAGTCTCGCCAAGCAGAGCTGGGCCCCTATTCTGAGGTGACCTCCTGCTGCAGCTCATAGGCAGGGCACTCTGCAGGGCTCAGCCTCCTCTGACAGATAGCAGAACTCTGCAGAAGCAGGTCTCCCAGGAGCCCCCTGCCATCTCCACCGAGGCTGGTGTGGGGGAAGCCAGGTACTCCCAGCTCCAGGCTCAGAATTAGCTTCTCACTTGCCCTGCAGCCCTTAGCGATCAAGTTCCCCACTAGCAACTGGAGGGCATGAAGTGTAGAGTGAGACAGGGTACCCCGAAACTGGGGCTCTCCCTGGTACCCCAATTAACATGTCCTCCTGACCCCTTCATCCTGGAGCTTGAGAAAAAATCATCCCCGGAGCAAGCAATAACCAGCCTCCACTGGTTATCCACACCCACCACCAAAGGCCAGCTCCCACATCTTTCACATGTTCCCACAACTTGAGCCATCGATGGCACATGACTGTCCCATCAGACGGCTCATCCTGATAGCAGCACAAGTACCACAGTCAGGCATGGGTCAATCACACACATATACCAGCAGTGTTCAAAGCTGACGTGTAAACTATAGGCCCACCACAAACATCTTAAACCAGAATCTTCTGTTAAAAAGTACTACATGTTCTTGTAAAATTTTGGAAAACTATTGAAAAGCGCACACAAAAAAAAAAAGAAAAAAAGAAAAAAAAAAACCCAAGAAATTACTGATACTTCCATGATACATGGTTAATGACATGCAAAGTGGTTCTACCTGTCATTATAGATGTACTAGAGGCGTGAGCTTCAACTATACCCAGGACAAGGAACTGACCCCTCTGTTCCTATTCCCGATAAGTCCCACTGAATGTATCCACATGACCTAAGAGACTCCTAGGCCAAACCCAAACCAAGACATACTTAGGGTTAAGACACACAGGCTTATGAGGTAAACCAGCATGGTCATCAGTATGTGTCATCTTGGCGAGGCTATGGTGCCTTGTGTGGCCAAACACCTGCTGAGGGGATGCTATAACATATTTTAAAAATGCGATTGGCATTTAAGTCAGCAGCCTTTGAGTAAAACTGATAACCGCCCCCGCCATATGTGGATGGGCCTTGTCCCACCAGTTGAAGGCTTCAGGAGTGAAGAGAGGTTTTCCTAAAGAAGTAACAACTCACCTTGTAGACTGGAAGCCCTGCCAATGTTGCCATTCTGCCCAGCCTGCGTTGCAGACTTCACACTCAAGACTGAGCTCCTCTCCAATCTCCAGTGTGCCTTGTGAATGCAGGACTTGCCAGCCCCCTGTAATGCTGTGAGCCAATTTCCTAACCCAAATCGTTGCACACATATGTCCTCCTGGTTCTGTTTCTCTGAAGAACCCTGTCCTTAATCCTGCCAGAGCCAAGGTCAGGGACAGCAGAGCTAGGCACAGTCCATGTGGAGTCATGGGTGCTGGTCAGGGCATGAGGAGGGTCTCACCCCAGGGCTGCACCCTCACTCTGCAGCAAGGGCTGGGGTCTCCTGAGACCTGTCCAGGCCAGAGAGAAGAGACACACATGGGATGAAGAAGCCGGGAAGCTGCTGGGCAGCGACCATGAGAACAGGAGCCTCTGAGCCTCCCCAGGGCAGTGGGATAGTGTGCTCACGGGCTTCCACATACCATCCCAAAGGGCAGCAGTCACCAGAGGCTAGGAGAGAGGATGAGGGAGGTGAGAGAAGACCAACCTCAGCTAGTGAGGATCTAGCTTCTCCTCACAGGCTTCAGCACATGCGTTACCCTCACCAACCTGAACTCTGCAGCAAGTCACCTCAGAGCAGAGACACACTAAGCCCCAGAGGAGGACGGGCCCTCAGCTCAGCTCTCTGCAGGCAGGAGACAGGCTCCGAGGACAGCCCTCCTGCAAAGGGAAGGCACCAGGCCTCCCTGGGCCTTCTTGTGCTCTACCTGTACAGTGGGAGCATGAACTGAGCGACTGCTGAAGTGCTAAGGTCCAGCTCCTGTTCTCTGGGGCACAGCCTCAAGAGCAGAACACAGGGCCCCACTCTTTCCCCTCTGGACAGCCTCCTGCCTGGCCCTCTGACCTCTGGGCGCATCTCAGCCCAACTTTTCTTTTCTTTTTCAATACTGAAGATTGAGCCCTGGGTCTTTACACTGACCTACAATCCCAATCCTTTTTATTTTCATTTCAGGAGAGAGATTCACTAAATTGCTCAAGGCCCAAACTTGCAATCCTGCTCCTCAGCCTCCCACAGGGCTGCATGAGCCAGCTTCCAGCCAAGCCTTTCTTTTCTGCTGCTCCACGCTGCCAGACTGACCAGATCCCTCCTGTGGCCAGAGCCTGCACCCATGCCAAACCCACCCCATAGCCAGAGCTCTGCCTGCTCCACCTCTACAAGTAGCTCCTGTTAGGGACTTCTGTGTGTATGCCCCACTTTGACCTGCGGAAATCCAGGCTCCTATGTCATGGCACTTAGTGGTGGACCCTTGGGAGGACATGTGGGCCATGGGGGTGAAGCTCTCATGACAGGATGAGCACTCTCCTAACAAGAGGCCTGACAGCTGGCCCGCTTTATGAGTCTGCATGGGAAAAACAGCCATCTACAAGGCAGGAAGTGGGTCTGCACCAGCCCCTGCTCTGTTGGAACCTTCATCTTAAACTTTCCAGCATCAGAACTACAGAATATAAACACCCTTGGTGTTGTTACCTCGGCTTCTTCCCACCATCCCTCGCAGACTCCAGCCCCACAAGCGGCCTGCAGGGTCCCAGCCCTGGGTATCCCTCTCCCCAAGGCCCCTGTACTTGCCGATGCATTACCCTCACCACCCTGAACTCTTCAGCTTCCTGCCCTGCCCTCCCAGACCTCATGCCTCAGTAAGGTACTTGTCACACACACTCCCTGCCCCTGGTGACTTTGGCGTGTTTGTTTATCTGCCTCCTCATGATACTGGGATCATGCTGTGTCTTTCCCTCCAACACTCTGTACTTATTAGTTGCTCAATAAATAGAATAGTATTAAACTAAAACCATTCTATCTTCCAGTGCGGTGCTCTTGCAGGGCCCAGAAGAAGCAGAGGCAAACGCATTCAGAGCCCGCCACCGAGCAAGCCGTTCCTCATGCTTCTGCTCCTCACCACTCTGCGTCTCTTGCCTTGACACCACATGCATTGAGTCACTCGACAGCCCTTTGTTGGCGTCTCTCCTGTCATGGTACCAGGGTCAGGCATCTATGAGTGCTGCGGTTTATGCCTCGTTGTCCCCCTAAAGCCTCATGCAGTCATTGGGCGGAGGCTTCTAGCGTTTGAGACTTGACTCATGAGTCACTGGGATTGTGTATTTTAGTACTGATGGGATTATGAGTCTGAGTAGGGCTGGGACTGTGGGTGTGGTCTAGGGCGGGTATCCTAAGGCAGAGAGCCTGATAGGAATATAAAAAGAGACAGAGAGACAGACTAGAGCTGCTGCTCTGCTGCCGTGTTCTGTTGGCTGCCTCTGTCACCATTTTGTTGCTGTTCCACCGCCACGAACTGGATGCTCTCTGTCCTGCTCCACTCAGCCTTGGGCCAGCTGAATATGGATTGAAACCTCCAGTAACTGTGAGCTAATAAACCTTTCCTTCCTTCATCTTGGGTGTCAGGCATTTGTCCCAGCAACGAGTGGAAATTGACTGAGACAATGAGGTCGTGTATGTGAAAGATTTTTAGTATTTGTTGACTTTGAACTGGATGAAACAAAATAAAACAAAACATCACATAACGGCATTTCGATCAAGGATGGACTACAGAGACAATGGTGGCCTGGTGCCATTATGTCCGCCAGCGAAGTTGTAGCTGTGGTGGTTTATATAAGGACACTCTGACATTCACACAATCATCTCACCTCATGACACATCTTTCAAAACCTGTCCCCATTGTTAAAAGGACATATTGCTGTAACAAAAACGATGTTCTGCCACGTTTCTTGGCAGTGGCTGTCCCTGCAGGTCCTTGTTCCATCCCCATTGTGGCCCTCCATGGGAGGCACTCTCGTTTGATTTTGCAAGCAGGAAACAGAAGGGGAGAGGGAAAAGAACAAAGCTGTGCATCTCAGGGCTCCCAGGACCACTGAGTGAGGGGCGTTGCAGGTCTCCTAGATCAGACCCTAGATGCCCCCTCTTCCTGGGGCCAGCAGTGGTTTGTCTTGCACCACACTCAGGATCCCCTCCAAGGACCTCTGCCAGCCCAGCCCCAGGCACCGGCTCCTTGGAGGAGCCTGAACATAGGACAGGGGGACAGCTGTGAAACCACAGGCATGACAACTGGAGCCAGGCCCGAGGCTACTTGGCCCTGGACCTGCACTATTCCGGAAAGCACAAACCCCACAGCTGTTCTGAGGCACGCAGTTGTCCATTCTGTGTGAGCAGGTAAAACTCTGCCAGCCCTGACTTAATCTCTAATAATCAACATGATGACTTGGTTTTCTTTAGAGGCAGTGACACGTAAGTCATGCTGGACCTGGCCTCTCTGAATCAGGAGTTGGGAGGGCAAAGCAGAGAGAGGGGCACAGATCAAAGTAATATGCCACTGACGCTATGGAAGATGAAAAACGAGTAAAATCAATGTCCCTTCTGTCCACAGTGCTGTAGAACTGCCTTCTGAAATTGCAATGGCAAAATCAGATTATGCAGTCTCGGGCTAAATGGGTGTGACCACAGCTAAAATAAGGAGATGGCTTCATATACCTGGCCATGTCACCTGGCCACAGATTGGGGTGGGCACCCGAGCTGCGGCCTCAGCCCCAGAGCAGGCATGGAGTCAGCAAGGTCTCTGCAGGGTGGGGATTTCAGCTCATGCAGACCCTGCCCTTCTCTGGAGTGAGAGGACCATCTTGTCTCTTGCCTGAGCTCCTGTACCAGCCTTGTCTGCCTTCTAAGCTCTAGACTCCACCTTTAATCTGAGACTATCCTGCTCCAGCCTACATGCTAGAACTTTCTTAGTTCTCTTCCCTGCTAGAGACGAATACAACCTGAAGGTCTGTTTATGCTCTGACTCTTCAAAGCCACCCTGTCCTTTCATAGCCACAGGCAGGAATCCAACCACCTTCTTCCCCTGTATTTACAAAGTCTGGACTCTCCCAATAGTACTGGCTCCTCAGCAGGGGGAGGGGCAACTCTTCCATTTTCCTGGCCATCTTTTCCTTTGAATTCTGTAACCACTTACTGCTGTGCTGCATCCTTACTGTGTTGGCCAGAATCCCTCAGTACTGAGCAACAGAGACATACTTCATGCTAGTCCCTCCTGAAAGGAAGACTTGTTGGAAAACTCTGTTATGGAAGTACAAGCAGAAAAGGCTTCAGGTCTGCGTCACCCAGCTCACCATCAGGAAAACAAAATCCCTAAGATCAACAATCCAATGGGGTGGGGAACGAAGCCAAATTTATTTTGGCCACTGGTTTGAAAGGCTTTGTCCCTGGTCATTTGGCCCTCTCCACCGGACCTGTGAGGAGGCAGAACATCGAGGCAGGAAGTGCTTGGTAGAGTACAGCAGCTCTCCTCTTGATGGCCAAGAAGCCAAGAGAAAAGACCTGGGGTCCCATTAGCTCCCTTCAGAGCACACCCACAGTGACCTCACTTCCTCCAGCCATACCTGCCTCTTAAAGGTCCCACACCTCCCCGAAGCACGGGCATGGGATCTGGGGACCAAACCTTTAACCCATGAGTTTTGATTTAAGATCAAAACCATAACAAGATCCAGTCAGAATCAGACCCTCAAGGCTCCCAAACCCTTCTTTCCTCCTTTCTTTGTCCCTTGTGTATGGAAGCTCACAATCTTGACCTAGCTCAGTGTCTCTCTGGCTTTCCTTGAGAGAAGAACAGGCTCTCTTGTGGAGTAAGGTTTAAAAATACCAGGAGAGGGTTCGGATCGCGTGATTTCAGATCAGCTTTCCGTTCCTGTACCGACCAGCTGTGCTCAGCGGGGTCAGCCTCACTGGTGCACTTGTTCAGCCTGGTCTATTGCATTTGGCCAACCCCTTGAAGCCAGCTTCTGATCAACTCATAGGGCTGGAATAGAGCATGCACGCCCAAGCACGCAGAATTAGTTATTAAGAGGCAAAATAACTCTAGATATCACAATGCCTGGTCCCTCCAATGAACCTAATGCATAACAGGTACATGAGGTGTCCATGAGAGCAAATCCTCATTGGGAAAGGGCAGTTAAGAGAACGGACAAAAGTTCTGTCTTAATCTATTGTGTTACTGTAACCAAGCACCTGAGACTGAGAAGCACAGCAGCAGAGAGGCTTGTTGAGTTCACAGCTCTTCAGGCTGGAAAGCCCAACAGCATGGTGCTAGCATCTGGTGAGGGCGTGAGGGCCTTCCCGCTGCATGAGAGACGATCCCACAGGGTGAGACAGAGCACACATGCCAAAGAGAGAGTAAATGTCCCCCAAGTGAGCCATCCATCCCCAGTAGATTAATCCAGGGCTGCAGAGCCCGCTCACCTCCAAGGCCTCTCCACTTGCACCGTGCTTCCCCCTCACTTCACTGAGCTCAACGTCCATTCACTCAACACTGCTGCACTAGCGACCAAATTTCCAACGCCCTCAAACTATTTCTCTGGGTTATGGCTGACTCAGCCCGCCCTGGGGCGGGGGTGCGCAGCATGTGCTGCCAGGGATCGAGGAGTGGTCGCAGCACTGGCCTTAAGTTTCCTTCACAGGTGCTTTAGACCACTGAGCCATCTCGCTGGCCCTCAAGCTATTTCTTAATGAATGGCAATTGAAAAAAGAAAGAAAAAAAAAAAAAAGCAGGCACATCAGTAGACAGAGGCAGGAGAGCTTCTCAGGACAATAGGACAATCTCAGCCAGGACAGAGCCCAGTTCAGTGTCCCAGTTCCTGCTGCTGCCGAACTCTCCCCACCCACTAGTTCCCCAAACCTTGCTGATGAGGGCTTTTTCTGAGGATCAAGGGCAACACAGGTAAGCATGGTCCCACTGCTCGTGTTTACCGACCGTCCAACACCACAGGTAAGCTGTCCCGCCCACTCCTCCTTGCCCCTGAACTACACTTCCAACCTCTGTCTCCTGATTTCTAGAGCCAGGCCAGCCCCTCTAGCCCTTCTCCACCTTGGAGTGCCCACCTCAGCGTACTTATTTCCAGTGCTTGGCTTCACTAAGCAAGCTGGCAAGGCGGAGAGGCTGTCCCAAGGAAACTCAAAGGCTCCAGTGTGTTCATTTTTCTCTGCTACTTATTTTTTTATTAACACATTCTATTTGGAGGGGCAGATCGGACACTCCAAACCTGTCTGAGCTCCCCAGGATAGAGTGCTCAGAGGTGAGATGAGGATTCCTCTGGATGCTGCGCAGGACCTCCTCCCAAGAGCATGTCCTAAGAGGCAGGCAAGGCAGGACAGAGAAGGGAAGGATCCAGGCAAAGTCCTGGCTTCACTGTTGCCCTGGGGAACTGACTCTCAATTGACCTCGGCCATCCCACCTTCAGACACAGGAGCACCCTTCAGTGGGACGCTCTGGAGATCTGGGAGGAAAAAAATTGCTGGGGATTTGGGATCACCACTGGGAAGAGGGAACTGTTAGTTTCTGGAAGGTGATTGTCCAGAAAGGCTTCCAAGCAGGGGGTGGGGTTCTATTTGAGAACATGAAGAAAGATGGGAGCAAGACGCTGTGGAAAAGAACCGTCTATGTCCTCCCGAAATTCACATGTGAAGCCCTAAGCTCCAGTGGAAGGAAATGTGGCAGGGGTGCTTGTGAGATGTCCAGCGCTAGCTAGGCCTTGGGAGTAGAGCCCCAAGGAAAGAGACCAGGACCCTCTCTCTCTCTCTCTCTGCCAGGTCAGGTTGCAGCCACCACGTGCCAACCAAAAGCACTTTCATCAGCACAGCCACATGGGGGCCTGCTGCTGGGTCCCCATCTCCAGAACACTGAGAGACAAAGTCCCTTGTTAAGCCACCAGAGCAACATAGGATTCTCCTACAGCTACAGAGAACCACACCTCCTTCCAGCCTGGGCTCCCCAGGCTGAACCTGAGCAGAGCCATCCCTAACTGTCCTGCTTCTGGCCACTGCCCACCAACTCCTTGAGCTGGGGTAAATGAAGGCACTGGCCCATCTGTCTAAGCCCCTCATGGTCTCCAGGAAGTCAGCTGCCTTATAGGCTGGGCTGCCCAGACCCCATACCGTGTCTCACCTCACATCGCTGTTACCTTCTCTGCTGGGTCCCCATTCCTGCCTTTCCCTAGAAGCTCTGAAGTGGACCCTGAGGAGGGGACAACCTTGCTCCCAGTGCCCCCTGTTTGGCACCCCTTGGAGATGGCCTAGGTGTGCCCCACAGAACTGTGCCACCCCATGCAGGCCCATGGACTCTTTCCAAGCCTGCCTACCTGCTGATCCCTGCACCACCTAGGGGGGGCCCTCGCTGGCAGGGTCCAACTGCGAGGCCCAGAAAAGCCATTTCCTAGCCCAGGACTTGGGGTGGGCTTTGTATCCCGTCACCTCCAAATGAACACGGAGATCTGCTCAGCCTTTCCCCAGCTTTGCCCACCAGGGCTCCCCTGCAGGAGAGAGTGGGGCAAGAGGAGGAAGAGAAGGCTGGAGAGCATCCATTTCCAGTCATGGGGCAATCAGAGAGCAGGCCACCCTGGCAAGCAGCAGACTGCTGGGCCCCTCACACTCCAGAGGAGGCAAGTGGGGCTGCTGGAACAGTCAGGAAGGCTGCCAGGACAAGGGAGGAAGGAGGGCCTCAAGGATAGAAAAGAGGAGCAGAGAGCCCCGGGGACCCTGTGGGTCTGAGTTTCTTGCGCTCTGGCTGCATTCTAAGGGGCCTCTGCCTTCCTACTGCACACACTCCCCACACACGCCCCCCCACCTCTCCACTTAGTCACATTCCTGGCATGCTTTTCTCTCAGATCCTAACAACTCAGCCACTGCTTAAGCTCTTAAACCCTGGTACCAGCCCACGTGGTTTGGGGCTCTGGAGACCCACCTGTCCCACCTGAGTGGCTCCCTGACTCCAGCCCCCCTCCACGCGCCCTGTCCCAATCTGTGGGACTAAAATCACTCAGTGAATCTCGGCATGGCTGTATATCTTGTCACTTCTCCAGGCCTTCTTTGTGTTTGATTTTTATAGATACAGAAAAATTGGAGCATGATCCAAATCGCATCCGTATACCATTTGCCCACACTGACCAACAATTTACATTTAGCACCACTGGATTTATTGTCTTGTCTATGTATCTGTCTCTCTACATGTATTTTTGAACCGCTGGAAAGTAAGTTAGAAACACAGGGGCTCCTTAATCCTAAATGTGTATTTTCTAAAAACAGGGACATCTTCTTCCCCACACACCATGAAGTTGCCAAAATCAGGAAGTGTGGCATGGATATAGTATGTCTAGTGCTTGATTCTTTTTTTTTTTTTTTTTTTCTTTTGTGGGACCAGGGTTTAAACTCACAACCTTGCACTTGCCAGGCAGGCACCTGTGCCACAGAGCTATCTCCCCAGCCCTAGTGGTTGATTGATTAATGGCCAACTTGAGTGGGAATGCCAGCTGAATGGAGCTAGCTGTTCCTGAGCGTGGAAGGTTTAGCTAAGGAGGACTGTTGTCAGAACCACAGGAGAAGAGGAAGGAAGACTTCCATGCTGGTTTCTCAGTGCTGGTCTTTCAACCTGCCTTGCACTCCCTAGCTTCCGGCACCAGCCCTTGGGCTGCGGGAACAGACCCTTCAGCCTTCCCTGTTGAATTCCTCCTCCGACCTCCTGATGCGGACTTTCAGGGGGCCATTGAGGAGGAATCCAGACCTTCAGCTGGATTATTTGAATCTCTTGGATCACTTGAACTCTTCTAGTTTGACTTCATGGGCAAGTATTGTAATCTACTCATACATAAATTTCCATGTCCTGCGTTAAATCTCATCTCTTGCAAATGCTGGTTAATACAGAGAGCATCTCCAGATTCACCTGTGCAAAGCTCCTTGGATCAGTGAGTTCTGCCTGCCCCTAGCACAGGGAAGAACCTGAACAGACCCTCTCTGTCCTCAAGCTGGGATCCAGCTGCACCTCTCCTCAGGAGCTGCAGAGCACAAAGAGACATAACCCCTGCTCTGTAGGTTGGAGCACAGTTTGACCCCCTGGCTGCCTCGCTGGAAGCCACTGCCCAGCATGGGTTATAAATAACCTGAAGGGGCGGGCTGTGGGGCGGTGTCACCATCCCTGGCGGAGGTGGAGGCCGTGGAGATTGTCCTTAGAGTGCTGGGCCTCACCTCAGCCTCCCCACCCTCCCAAGCAAGCAAGGAGGAAAACGCCTGGGAAAAGGGCTGGTGGGGGCGGGGCCTGCTGCCCTGGGCATGGGCTCCAGTCCCTTGTCCCTAACTGTAACATGGGGAGCCCCCAGGTGCGCCCAGGCTTCTTCCTTCATGTCCCACAGCTCCTCCTGTGTCTGCTCTGTCTTCTCCCATTGTTCCAAGTAAGTGCGGGGAGGGGGGGGACCTGGTCAGGGTCCTGGAGGGTGCTGGGAGAAAGGGGAGCAGGGAGCTGTGCTGAGTGACTGGGAGGGGAGGTCTGGGGCTGGCATTTGTGCTGCTGTTAGATCCCTCCACGAGCTGATACGGAGATATAACTCTCAAGCCTAGGTGGATGGGGAGGTGGAGGAGCAAGGAAATTCTGTCATCAGCTGGCAGGGGGACAGGGAAAGCCCTGGGGATAAGCCGAGGGTTCTGGGGTGATGTCCTGGTCTCCTTCCTCAAGCCCAGGAACTCTCTGTACATTTCCAATTCTCTCCTCTTCCCCACCTGTCCCCTCACCTCCCTTGAAGTTTCCCTTCTCCACCCAAGATCTGACCAGCAGACCACCCCGGCAGACCACCAGAGAACTAATTGCCTTCTGCCCCCACTGTCAGAGTCCCTGCTCCTCCTGTGATGTAGCCCCCTTATCAGGCAGTGCTATGTGGCCAGAGTGCAGATGAGCAGGAGAGAACCTACTTCTCTGAGGGGTCCCCTGGTCTCTGGACTCCCTCACCGCAGTCCACAGTCAGGGGCTCCCTGCAGTGCTGAGTGAAGGGACTGAGCTAGAAAAAGAGCTGATGAGGTGGGAGAGAGGCTGGAAGGGTGATCCCAGAATCTAGCTCCAACCCTGTCCCTGCTTTAGAGACCAGAAGGCTGAGGCTCTGAGAAGCCATACAGGCCATACTTTTTATGAAGAAGAACAGTCTGTGTCCTAGGCCTCTGTCCCTCGGACAAAGAAGACGAATTTGTTTAGTATCATTCAACAGACAGGTAGTGAGCACTCGCTGACTGGCAGAGCAGCTTGCTGACAGAACCCTTTCAGATCCTTCCGTTGCCACCAACATGTGACCTGGGACCAACTGCTCTGACTTCCCGAGCCTCTGTTTCCTCCTTGGTAAAATGAGGGTGATCCTGGTGCGTCCTGAGGAGGGCTGTCATGAAGAGTAGTTGGCATGATCCAAGTCAAGCTCAGTACACTGGCTGTAGTGTTGTGCCAGGCAAGAAGACAGCAGGAGCACTGCTCTCCTGGTGGCCTGGCAGGGCTGGGAGGTTGGTATTGTGCTGAAATGCGATCACTACCTAGGGGCAAATGGTCCCTAGACCTACCTGCTGTATCCTATGAATGGCACTGCAGTCAGCTTGAGCGGTGGTGGGCGTTGTAGAGTGTGTTCCCTGTCCACCTTGCACCCCCAGGCACACTGGGTTTCCAGCCCCCTTCACACACACACACACACACACACACACACACACACACACACACTCATTCTAGCCAAGATCCTCCCACAAGACCTTGGGGCTAAGGTGAGGGTTACCTTCTGCCTACCTGCCTCACCCCAGCTGGTTAGAAAAGAGAGCTTCTAGCTGCTACTCCAGAGCCCAGCATGAAAAGGAAAGGTAGAAAGCATGACGGGGAGACCCTGGGCTCCAGGGACAGCAGGACTGGAAACCTCCGAGGCCGCACTCAGAGCTCTGCTTCCCTCAGAGTCAGGCCAGCCCTGCCTGGCCTCTCCTGATAATCCTAGGCTGAGACAGAAACTAGTCCCTGGCCCACAGTTACTCAGCACATATCCAGCTGGAGAGGAACTGTCTGGCCCCTAAGCCCAGCCTTGCTCACTCTGGGCCTTCGCAGTAATAGGATTTATGTCTTGCATCCTTAGCCAACTATTCTGAGGCTTCTGCTCCCTGGGAAATGAAAACATGAGACGATGAGCTAGCGGTGGGCAGGACGGCAGTCGGGGAGGGAGCTCCCCCTATTCAGCCGCGTTTCACAAGGACTACATATGTAGGTGAGGACTCAGGCAGTGGAAACCTGACCATGGCCCCTGTCCTTCCGGAGTTTGTGGCCCAGAAGGAAACCTGACAGGATGAACGGCAAAGAAGCAAGATGTGTTTACAAGCTCTGGAGAGTGGATCTAAGAAAACATGCCCTGAAGCATGACAGTCAGCAGGGGGCGCAGGGGGGAGGGTGCTAGATCAGCAGCGGATGAGACAGGGATGCCCAAGACAAATCTGGTCTGCTTGGCACTGGAGGAGTTGCAGCCAGTGGCCACCCTGACCCAGTCCATTCCTCCAAAGCCTGGAGGAATGCACCAAGCCTGGACCCCTCTGAGGCCTTCAGCAAGCTGTAGAGGAGAGCCCACTGGCAGCTGTCCTGGGAGCTGGGCGTTATGCTAAGGGCCTCACTTTTTTACTGAGGAAGTGATTTACAGACAGGAATGGAAGTTCCAAGGGGGTGAGCAGTACAGGTGAGATGGCCCCTAGCCAAAACTTGAGCAAAACTTCTTTTTGGATTTTGGAATTTGTTAGAGAGATACTTGACCAGTAAGGTCAAGGCAAATGTTCCAAGATCCATTATAACTCCATAACCTGAAACACTTTTGGTTCTGAGCATTTCAGAGAGGGAATACTTGGCTTGTATATCCAATGCCTTGGGGTCCGACTTTTCGAACATCTGGAGTCACTCTGCAAAAATCACAGGAGCTCGCCAGCCTTCTTTCTTGATCCAGCTCTTCACTCTTGGACAGGGAGACTCCTGCCGCTGGGTCAGGACAGCACACCTGTGCCTCCTGACCCAGGTCCTGGCTCCTGGTGGAACCATCTGCCCAGGGAAGGCTCAACAAAGAGAGAAGGGGACAGGGAAGGCCCCAGGTCCCCTGTGCCCAGCCCCGCATGCAGCTACCCCACCCTCCAATGCACATGCAGGCCTGCAGAGCTGGGCCCAGGGGCCAGCAGCCAGCAGTCAGTTCACCTAATGCCTTCCCCCCAAATTCCACTCCCTTTTGAGTGCTTTCTAACCTAATCAGCTAATTTGGTCTCTCTGCTTTGGCCGTTTTGTTGGTGTTTAAGTATTAGAAAAAGGAAAAACACAATTTGTCTGAGGACACTGCCTACTTAATTCGGTATTCCTCGGAAGTCTCAAATGTGCAGCTTTACAAATGATGCAGCACCCACTTTGGGGTCATTTTCTGCTTTATCTAATTGCAAACATTTTAAAGCTCCTCAGTCAGTTTGGCTAAAGTCACTTTATTCAAAATTCTAATTTTTAAGCTGTCATTTCCAATCTATGGGGGTGAGGGAAGGAAGGTTATTTGGTCTATTTATCTTATTTATCTTGCTGGTCAGCTCCCGGGCACAGGGCTGCTCACCACGGTTCTGGGCCCCACATCCAGCACCTCTGTGAAGCATCACAGCACACCAAGGAGAGAAGATCTTCCCTGGACTCTTTTCTTCAGATGAGGAGGCTGGCATAAGGTCCTGTGCCCACATTCGCAGGGCTGGTAGAGGGTCAGGCCAGGGTTCCAAAACACATCTTTTCCTTTTAACAAAAAGGTAATTTTAATGTCAGGCTATTTTTAAAACATTCAAACAGATGCAAAAACAAATCAGAAGAAACTATTAGGCAAGCTGGACATTAGACAAGTTTCTAAGTGGGGAGATGATCTGAGACAGAATGGCTCATTGCAGGGCTTCAGGGACTCATCTCCCTCCAATGCCCCTCCTCCTAAACACCACTGTTCACCAGCCAGGTGAGGACAGAGGGCAGAAAGGGCTTCTAGCTCTCAGTTCTGGCTCTTGGGGATAGCCGGAAGAGAGGAGGAGGTACTCCAGGAAGCTTCCTCAGGGCCAAGGGGGCCGGCTTGGGATTGGAAGGAGGAGGGGATTAGAAGGAAATTAGACCTGCTGGGCGATGGTCCAGAGCCTGCAAAGACTGCTGCGTGCTGCTAGGATCTTCGGTCATCACTCACATCGTCTAATCAAGTTAATTAAAATGCAGCATCTAAAGTCTCCACTTCCAGGAAGCCGGCCCAGATGCTCTGGGAAATAGCCACCCACTTCCTCCTGTGGCTTCTGACCCTCATGCTCTCCCTGGTTGCTGAGGGGCAAACTCTGCTTGCCAACACCTCCTGTCTCTCTCTCTTTTCTCTTCTCCCCTCCTCTCCTCTGCTCTTCCTTTATACAGCCACTTCCAGTACCTTCCTAAAGCTTGGTACATTCCATGGAAACCAGTGCATGAGAACAGCAAGCCTTAAGAAAGTCCCTCCCTCTCCCTCCCCTAGATCCTTCCCTGACCTTGGGCAGAACAGGAGTCCACTCCCCCCTCCACCTCACCTCAGTCCCTGCCTGTCACTGGCAGCTGGTGCCCAGGACCTGTAGTCCAGTAAATCTCTCCAGCTGAGACCAAGAGCTAAATTTAGGTGGAAGCTTGTTGCCAGGCCTGGGAGGCAGCAAGAGGCTGGGCTAGACCTCATGGCTCCTGTCAGGTGGCACCTCAGAAGCCTATGTGGCCCCTGGGGCACGGGTTCTGCCTGGACAGGGCTCAGGATGGAGGAAGAGCAAGTGGAGGCGGGGCTCTGACCTGCTGCCTCCTCTAGAGCCAGGGACTCCCTGCCCTCTTTCAAGGTAAGGATGTCCCATTCCAGGATCATGGTGGCCAGGACCAAGATCCAGGCCCTCACTCAGACTCACCTCAGTGTGAACTTGGGAGACAAGGAAACCTGAAGAACAGGCAAAACCCCCAGCACTGGGGCTCCCAGAATTAGGGGTGAGGACCATGTCCACCTGGCTGAGGGGCCCATAGTCTCATCCATCTAGCCAGCCAGCCAGCCAGCCAGTCTGTCAGTCACTTGTCAATGATTTGTTTGTCGAGTTCTTGCTATAGGCCAGGCTCTAGGCTGGGAATTGAGACACAGATGTGAACTCTGGGATATGGTCAGGATTGTCAGTCAGGGATAGAGGAAGAAGGCAGCTCCCTGCTCCTGCCTCAGCCAAGGGCCAATCCCTTCGAAGTCTAAAAGGTTTTCATTAGAACTTGCACAAGTAAAACACTCTTTCTGCAATCACACATTCTGAGGTCAAAAGTGAGGTCTCTTTCATAGCAAGCCATCTTTCAATTCCTTGAGGACACCAGCTAGCTGACACTGTGTGGAAGGTGCCAAAAGCTTATGGGTGAGACCCCAGTCTGGCAAGGGCACACCCTCTTCAGGCCCAGCTTCCATACTTCTGACTAACAGAACAGCTACAAACCACAGCTTCCCACCCTCACCGACCAGTCCAAGGTACTTTTGCTTAATTCAGAAGGAAATCGTGAAATTGGCATGTCAATGCAAAGAGCCTGGAGGAAGTCTCCAAAGTGAAGACAAGGGGCCCACCTCGCGCTCCCACACCATGGAGTAGGTTTGTCAACTCCTGTCACAGAAGGGAATTTCAGGACATACTGGTGGGAGGCTCACACAAATCTATTAGGTGGTCCGAATAACAGAAAACATGGAAGGGACTTCAGCCTGAGGAGCTAAGGGAACACAGTTCTGATGGAGAGGTTCAGAGGGGCTAGCTGTTAGGGTTCCTTTGATGTGGGCTGGGGGATAATTTCCCATTGGGCCAGCGGTAGAACTTCGTGCGTTACAGGAGTTCCCCCCTAGTGTAAGCTAGGGCCATTCTTACCCTTGTAGACAGCCTGATTCTCCTGCCTGGTACAGAACACCTGACCCTTACGGGGGTACAAGAGGGCACATTTCATGCTTTTCTAAAAAGGGAGGATAGGGGAAAGGGGTGAGTCCATCTTTAGTGGGTAACAGGGCATGACAGTTTATGCCTTATGTCCCATGAGGGTACCTATCCTATTTTACCACAACATCTCTTTGGGTCCAAAAATGGGCTAGAGCAGTGCACACAGCTCAGGGAAACATTTATGACTACATATACTGGTATATTATAAAAGATATGACGAAGGACACAGGTGACAAGATGCACAGGACATAGTGCTGGAAGGCCCCGCTGCCACACCTCCTCTGGGTGCCAGCCTCCCTGCACCTCCATGTGTTTCCCAGTCTGGGAGCTACAATCCCATCTTTTAGGAATTTCATGAAGACTCTGTTCCATAGCATAGTGGACAACTGTCTCTGTAGCCACTCTCCCTTCCTCAGGGGCAGGGACGGAAAGCACTAAGTTTGTAATCACAGTTTGGTCTCTCAGTGACACCCCCGCCTAGAAGCTCACCCAGAGTTGCCTCATTAAGAGAAAGATGCTGCTGTCACTCAAGGAAATTAGGCTTCAGAAGTCCTGTGTCCGGAACTGGAAACAATATATTTCTTCTTAAATCCCCATAGTACAAAGGGTGCTTCAGGGACTCTAAGGTTACAGACTGAATCTCTCATCTCTCTGCTCAGCTGGCTGGGTCTGCCTGCTGCAGCCCAGCTCTCAAGCTCCCCCGGCCCACTCCACCCTTATCCCTGCTCCTCCATGCATGAAGAAGAGCTTCCTGCTATTATGGCCTTCACAGCCACCCGTTTGGGGTTCTGGTTTTGTTAGTCAGCTTTCTATCTTCGGGACAAAATACCTGGCACCCACACAAATCTTATAAGGCAAGGTTTACTGTGCCTCACGGTTTCCGAGGGTTTGCTCCATGGTTGGTCAGCTCCATTGCCTGCGGTGGAGTGGAAGTGCCATGGTGGGAACCTATGGCAGAAGAAACTGCTTGCCTCTAGGCAACTAGGAGGTAGCAGAGACCAAAAGGAACCCTGTGTCCCCTGCAAGCACACACTCCCAGGGACGATTTCCTCCACTAGACTCCACCTCTGAAAGTTTCCACCCTCTCCTGGCAGCAGCACAATCTGTCTACAAAGCCTTTGACATGTACACCTCTGGGGGACGGTTAACTGAACCACAGTAGGCTTCTGCAGCTCCAGGAATGCAGCCCTTAGCTTCCTTGACCAGGACCAGCTCTTCCGATCTGTGATATAGGCATGAATTCTGCCTCTGTCTCTCACCTGCCTCGCGTCACCCCCATTAGAAGACCTGGCTGTAGTGTGAGATCATGTCACTGTGGTGAGGACAGCCCGCATCACCTGAGTTCTGGGAAAGATGCCCTCACCCGGAGCTGGTGATAAGCAGAAAGTCACATAGGCAGTAGGACCGCAAATATGACAGTTGTCTTTTGAATCAAAGATGTAAAGTTGCCCAAGCATGTGCCTCGATCCCAGTCCAGCTCATTCCAGTAGGTGGTAGACTGATGCCTAAGGGGCTCCCAGCAGACCCTGCATCAAGTATGCTGCCCACCCCTTCCCACTACCCATCCTCTGGTGGCCCCCAAAGTGCCCTCTCTTTGAGGAAATCTTCCCGGCCTTCTTAGAGTCTGTAAGATGTCTCTTGTGTTTACCTGCATGACAGGAAAACTAACTGAAGTAATGTGCTATTCTCTTCCCTTCTGCTCCTGCTAAGTCCAAGGGATGGCTACCTGCCTGGTCTGAGGGTACTCACAGGTACCCTAGCCAGGGTCTGACACACAGTTGTGTTCCACAAACTCATCTCTGGGGATGAACAGCTGGTAGACAGCCCCATGCCTCTCTGCTGACAGGACATGGGCACTATCCCAAGGGCATGTCACATCCTGTAGAGGAAAAGACAGCTCTAGGGTTGACAGACAGATGTAGAGTCCTGGCTGGGAAGCATCATGCATGAGGTCATCTGGTCTCCTCAGGGCTTCAGGCTCAGGCAAACTGCTGCTGTGCCACGTGGCCTTGCCTCAGTTTCTCATCTGTCAGAAGAGGTGAGAGGACTGAAGATCAAGTGATTCAAGAGGGCTCGGGGCAGGCGTATGCTACCCATGGCTGCTCAGCCTGGCCTCTGATCCGCTTTGTCCCTGCTCTCCCTAGGTGGCCAGGCTGAGCCAGGTGCCCAGAGAACAGCCCCTGTGGCCCCTGCTGGAGCAATACTGCCTCACCGTGGTGTCCCTGGCTGACCCCTCAGGTATGCACACTTCCGCCTCCAGCACACCCTGGGGATGTGGGGAACACAGCCTGGGGAGGAGAGTGGGTGTGGTCATGCCAGGAGCCCTGGCTGTCAGTCCTGGGCCGGATTCTCCTTGCTCGTGTCTCCATGGGGGCCCTGGAGCTCTTCATAAGTGTCAACGGGCTTGGCAGGGAGCCCTTTCCTCACTCCCAGCCTCCCATGCACACTCTCAGAGCCAGAGGAGCAATCCCTCTACTCTCAAACTCAGGTGGCAGGTGAGGACTGGCCGAAGGTGTGAAACTGTCTCCAGTTGCCTGGCCACAGGTGCCACCCTGCATCTTATTTAGTGTTGCTGAGGCAAAATACCCGATGCCCAAAGTTAAAGGAGGAAAGGTTTATCTAGCTCTCAGTTTGTTCAGGTTTCTCTCTGCAATCAGCTGGCTCCAATGCAGGAGAGCATGACAAAGGAGCACCCCAGAAAAGAAGCAGTTCATGGCAGGCAGAAGATGGCAGGGCAAGCAAAAGTCCTAGCAGCTTTTTCTGCCCCTTTTATAGTTTGTCCAGGCTACTGGGGTTAAGGTGGTGCCAAACCCACCAGCGGACTGAGTTAGTCACTACCCACCCTTGATCCTAGCACCCTTTGTCCTAGCTTTGCACCCTGAATCCCCCACATACTCTGGACCCAGCCACCTCCGTCAAAGCCCATCTATAACTAACTGCATGAGGCCTTTTTTGTATCCCTTATTTTTTCACGAGGCCTTACTTTTGCAGTTCATCGAGACACAAACTGTAATGTGCTGGTAAGGACGTACAAGGCAACACACTCAGGCCCTCAGTTCTGAAGCCTCTGAGTTTTCACCTGGCTGATTCCCAGAGTCAGGGCAACCCTGGAGGACTAAGGATGGATCTGGGTTCATGGCTCTGGGGAGAGTTTTTTTGGGTCCATTAGGAGCTGCATACAGGTGAAGAGGAGGGTGGGGGAGTCATGAATGTTCTTGGGTCTTCGAGCAGCTATCAGGACTCAGGGAGACAAAGATGTCAGCCAGGCCTGGGGCCTGGCATGCAAAAGCAGGCTGAGGCAGGGGTCAAAGGGGAACATCTTTCTCTCTGGGCTCCACACAGTGGGCCAGTCAAGAGCTCAGGTGTCTCTGCTATCAGTCTGATCACTGCTCTTGTGTGACTCTGGCTAAGTCCCCTGTCTCGGTTTCCAAGGGCTTCTGTAACCAAATAGCTGATCAACAGGAACGTATCTTCTCACAGTTGGAGAGTGAAGTCCAAGAGCAGGGGTCTGGTGGGGTTGGTCTCCTCTGAGCCTTTACTCCTGGGTTTGCAGATAGTCATTTTCTCTGTGTCTTCACATGGTCTCCTATCTGTGCCCACCGGTCCCCAGCCTTCTCTTACTATAAGGACACAGTTTATTGGACTGGGGCCACCAATGCCACATCCTTAGGTAATAGAAGTCAGGACTTCAGCCCTTTAATTTGGAATGACACAATGTAACCTGTAATGGGACCCAAGCCTCCATTTCCTTACTTGTTTGAAGTCTACCTCCCAGACTTAATACGAAGTTTAAATGAGAGACTATGGGGACATCAAGCATGCCATGTCCAGCAGTTACTAGGCAGGAAACAGGAGCTCCCCACCTTAAGGAGGCTTTCACATTGTCACACCAGACTGCCCTCAGGCCACACTGGTCTAGGAAGACCTGCCGCCTTCTCTCTTTCTACACCCTCCCCTCAAGCAGGCAGCCCAGGCCCTTCTCTGATACTCTGACCAGAATCGTCACCTCTGCCACCCCAGGCCTACATCCAGGCTGGCCTTGCTTAACTTCTGACATTGTCCATCTACTGACAAAAGACATCCATGTCATGTACATAAAACTAGTGTTGGGGGGACCTTTAAAGTAAAGAAATCGATAACAGTTCATTGCCTCACAGCCCAAGAGTTTATGGATCTGTACACCCTCAGGTCACCCCCTGACCCAGTGGCGTTCCGGGGGTTGTACCGGCCAGGGTCTTCATACTGGGCTGCACCTCCAGCCCTTTTTCATTCTGACACAGGGTCTCACTAAGTCACCAGGTTGTCCAGGCTGGCCTTGAACTCTCAGTCCTCCTGCCTCAGTCTCCCAGAGACCCACACGATCATGGCTGTTTGCCACCACTCCTGCATTCAGATCATCTTTGTTTTCATATATATATATATATAATGGCTGGCTCAGCCTGCCCTGGGAGTGGCGCTGGTGCAGCATGTGGTGCCAGAGATTGAACCGCAGTCTCTACAGTTGCCTAAGCTTCCCTAAGCAAGCGCTTTAGACCTCTGAGCCATCTCGCCGGCCCCTCAGATCATCCTTTGTTTGATTTTAGGTTTTATTTGTATTTTTTAATAAAACCAGAATGATGCTGTGTCTGTAGATTTATAACAATCTTTATTCTCTAATAAGTCAGAGTGAACATTTCCCCAAATCATTAAATATTCATCTACCAGATTGCTCATGACGCTAGTGGCTCTGCCTAGCAGCCGCTATGGGGACACATCATCCTTCTTGAGCTGTGCCCCTGAGGTGGATGTGTGAGCTTTTAGGATGCCTGTCAGGCCTCAGAAATCACTTCTCGAGTTGCCTCATAATAGTTATCCCCTAGCAGACACTGATTGAGAGAAAGCGTGATGACTAGCGCAAGTTCAAAAGCATGGAAGTCACTGTGCCATTAAGACCTACGTACCTGTGAGAAATCTGGAAAAATGAGAGTAAGAATATGAACAAGGCAGCACTGGAGAGAACGTTCCCTCTGGGGAAGAAGTGTGTAGACAGACATACATGCAAGTAATTGGGAATGATCCAGTTTCAATTCGGGCAATATGCTCATTATAATACTACCACATATAAACATTTATAAAAGAAAGACCATAATAAAATAAATGTAGAACATGTGTGGGCTAATAGTGGCAAGGGTGCATGAATCAAAGATTATGACCCATCCAACTATATGCCCCCAAGGTCCAAACAAGTAAAAAAAAAAAAAAAAAAAAATGCACATAATCTCAAGAGTGAGTAGGACTTTGGGCAGAATTTTAATGGGTGAGTTCTAACTTATTCATCACAGTGGCATACACATAGATTTGAAAAATAATAGCATACTATGAGACATATTACTTATTCTGTCCATAGAAGTGAGGCTCTGAATGGATCCAAGGCTCTCTTGAAATAATTCCCTGGGCGGGGGGTGTAGCTCAGGAGTAGAATACTTGCCTGGGATGTATGAGGGCCTGGGATCCATCCCCAGCACTGAAAAATAAAACAGGAAGGAAAGAAAGCAATAACTCCTGCATCCAACAAGCACACACACATACATACATACATACATACATACATGCATACATACATACATACAAGCGCACATACAGGCACAAGACAGAAATGGAGATTGCCCTGGCTGGGAGACAGGGTCTTGTGCTCACCCAGCTCTGTACCCAGGCATTTGTTCTTCCTGTGTGATCACCGGACCTGACCCTGGAGTACCTGGATGAATGCTGGGGCCAATGACAGAACAGGACTAATCCTGTCACCAGGGAGCCACGCATCCACAGGAAGATAATGGAAAATCCACCAACTATAATGACTGGGCCACCTATGGGCTGGCCACCCAACCCAGACAAGATACAGGTGGTGAGAGCATGGCTGGCAGATGGGTAGGCGTGAGCTGGTCAAACTGGAGTGTGGAGCTAGAAGGCCATAGAAGCCAAGGGCCCTGCACTGCAGAAGTGCAGAAGTATAATATGGCCCCAGGTCAGGGCAAGGTGTTCTGAGGGGCACCTTCAGTTTAGCAGGAGGTAGAAGACGAAGGATAGGTGATCTTTAAGAATCTTCTTTACAAGATCAAAGACATCAATTCCATCTTTATAGGAAGCATCTGTATGGGAAGAATGACAATTGAATTGTAGAAAGTCTCTCTCTGGTGTGTGTGTGTGTGTGTGTGTGTGTGAGAGAGAGAGAGAGAGAGAGAGAGAGAGAGAGAGAGAGAGCCCATCCAGGCTGCTGCAGAGGCTCTGATAAAGTAGGAGACGAAAATTCCTTTCTTGGGTATCCAGTTGCCCAACTGTAAATTGAAACCATGGAATTTGATGGTCACCAAGGGTCTTTCATAATCTGGTCCCATGGCCAAACATGAAGACTCCCTGACACCCCCTTGGTCCCAAGGTAGAGCAACCTGGAGTGCAGCCTGAAATGCAGTGAATGAAGAGCAGGCACTTTCAAGGCGCTCCTGAGTCACTTGAGGCCATTGCCCCTTCCAGGAAACCCCATACCTGGTCCCCACTGTGCCAGCGCAGAAGGCTGTGTAGCTTCTCAGAGGAGCGCTCCTCAGAGGTCCCAAGGCACATGCTGCCCCCATGAGTTTTGTTTTCCAGCTGACACACATGGTAGGGGCTGAACACGGTCAGGATGTGGGACAGTGGCGCTGTGTGGGATTCTGCCATGCTCTTCTTGTAATGAGTACGTGATGCCATGCATACACAATAAGCTGTCCTGGAACTCCTGAAACCACTGTGGCTGGCAGCAGAGGTGGCCCAAAAAGGAACACAGGACAGGGCACCAGTGGCAACAGCCTCATCCAAGGCTGCTCACAAGGGCTCCTGCCATGCTCCCCTGAACTCACTTGCTACCTGTCCTTGTCCCACCTGAGGACACAAGGATTTCTCAAATGCTCCCCAGTCCATACCTGGCTGTCTTGTGGCCTCCGAATCTTTCTGCACCCCAGGGGCATCCCATCTACCTCTGCTTCTTTAATAAGTGGAACACCCCAGTTCTTATCTCCTTGTAATTGTATTTAATTTAATTGAGCGAATTGTTGTCTCCAATTTTTCCTCACTTTTTAAATTTGCAAACACTAAAGTGAAGTACAAAATTAATTGGTTCCAAAACTTCTACTTTTTCCAATTTCCCCTCTGTGATAACCAGAATACAGATGAGTCACCAAAGTGTGGCTGGGTGTCCTCCTTGCCCACCCATGCTGTGCCACAGCAGGTGGAAGGTCTTCCTGTGTGCACAAAGGAGACTTTCCCAGTGACCAGAGTTAAGGCAGTGGCATAGTATTCTCTGTTGAGCCCTGGATGGTTCAGTCTAGGAGCTGGGAACAGGACTCCACCTAGATGAGGTCAGGAGCAATTCTCAAGCGGGGGTTAGGACCCAAACTAGCCTCCCTTGCTCCTGCTACTGCTTCTTATAGACACCGTGGGACCTTTGCCTCCGTAGCCTCCCAGCACTAAGCCAGGCCTCTAACTGTGCATCCAGGGGCAAAGGACAGACCTGGCTGGATGCTCAGCACCTCATCCCTGCCAGCTTGCAGGCCGTGGAGAGATTCCAGGGCTCCTGCTTGGCCCGGCTGCTCGCTCCTTCTCTTGCTCTGCCTGGGCAGTGACAGCAGAGTTATCTTGAGGTCAGTGAGATGAACATGGAAAGGCAGCCTGGCCTGCTTTCCATCTCTCCCTGCTCTGGGGCAGGGCTGGTTTGGGGTGCTTTCATAGGTTCCCAGTGAAGATGGGGGTCAGGGACAGCAGCTGGAACTGAATCCTACCTCTCCTATCCTTAAAGGTAGAAACACAAAACACATATGCAGGTATACACACACAGAGAGAGAGAGAGAGAGAGAGAGAGAGAGAGAGAGAGAGAGACAGAGACAGAGACAGAGACAGAGACAGAGACAGAGAAACAGAGACAGAACAGAGAGAGATTCTGCAGAAGCAGAAACTCAGAGCTGAGAAGGGCCTTAGAAAACATTCCACTGATAGAGAAAGCCCAGAAGACATGGCAGGACCCCTGCCTAAGGCATCATGTCAGGAAGAAGAGTCAGTGCCAGGACCACAGGGAGTGGGACACTGCCCACTTGGGAGTATCCTGAGACTGATTCCCTGCAGTGGGCGTGGTTGGCAGCACCACCCCCACCCCACGCTCTGAGGGTACAGGCTGAACAAAGCATAGTACCAAGCAAGCACTGGGAGGTTGGGACAAATCCCCCATAAAGGGCTTTAATTCCCCAGCCCCATAGGGGTTTGATGTCTTTCCTTCTCCTGATACAGAAGCCGGCCAGATGCCCAAGCCAGGAGAAACAGTCAGACACCTCCTCACTTCTCACTTGATCTCTGTTCCCAGGCACGAAGATGGGCCTGCGCATTCTTTCAGTTAATTACAGCCAACTCCTCCCTTTAGAGTGCCCCAGCTCATTAAATGGCAGAACTAATCCTTCAGTCCCCGAATGGAAGATTTGGTGTTGTCCCTGGCTCTCCTAGAAGACGCCCACCCTCTGGGCTCTCCAATCCCTCCTCACCAGGTTGAATGCCGGCTGGGAAGCGCGTCTCCATCCCAGCTCTCCAGCCTAGGTAGACAGTCCTCCCTCGGGGCCACCTGATCTCACGAGCTCTTGGGTGGCCTTGCTGCTTCTTTGGAGGGACCTCAAGCCATTTCCTTTCCAGAGATGACAAGGACTTTTCCAGGGTGCAAAAATGCACCTTAATGGCCCATCGCCTGCTCTTGCTCACTGCGGGAAGAGTCAGGCCTGCGCGGAGCAGCCCAGCTTGGGCTAGTAGCTGTCCTGGTGTGGGCGGCTGCGCGAGAGTTACTAGTGCAGCGGCTCTTTGCTGGCCCTGGCGTCCTGGTCATCGGTCCTCGACGGGACACTCCCCACATAACCCCTGCCCAAATCCTTGGCCCGGCTACTCTCCTTCGCACTTTGCTAGTAGACCAGAGCGGGACCTGAGTAAACGAACCCCAGGCCATCCAGTGGGGTGGGGGACTAGAGGCTGAGCCCTGGGAAAAGAGCCACCCGGCCCCGCCTCCGGGCGCCGCCATTGGCCACGGCGGAGCGGGTGGACTCGCGGCTCCGTGCGCACCGCTCGGCCGCTGCTCTCCGGGAAGGTCCCGGTTGGTGGCTCCAGGCGGTGGGGCGCGGCGCCCCGAGGTGGATGCCCAGAAAGTCGGGGCAAGGCGAACAGGGGCAGAGACCCTGAGCGCTCTCGACTGCTGCCCCGCACACCCGCTTCCTCGCCGCTCCCCGACGCGCGCTCCTACTCCCTCCGCGTGCTCAGCTCCGGGCGCAATGGACGCGGCACTACTCCACAGCCTGCTGGAGGCCAACTGCAGCCTGGCGCTGGTCGAAGAGCTGCTCTTGGACGACTGGGGGCCCCCGCTGGACGCCGAGGGTAGGCGCGAGGCGAGTGGACCCAGGCACCGAGGACTCCTTCCTTGGCGCGCTCTGTGCGCGCCTGGTCCCGCGCTCCCCGCGCCCGGAGCCCCGAGTGCCGAAACATCTCTGGCACCCTTGCGAGCTGTGCCTGCTCTCTTCCATCGTCAGGTCCCTACTCCTACTGCAACACGACCTTGGACCAGATCGGGACATGCTGGCCCCGGAGCGCAGGCGGAGCCCTCGTGGAGAGGCCGTGCCCCGAATACTTCAACGGCATCAAGTACAACACGACCCGTAAGTGCCCTACGACTCTCTGTTATGGACTGTACGATGGCCTCCAGGAAGGCTGTTGGGGGAAGCTGAAGCGGGTTCTGGGCCCTGTGTTGGAGACCCACTAAGCGCTGCCATACCTGTACCACTGGCCCTGAGGACTCCTTAAATGTTGGGGCGCACCTTCGGTCCCAGCCGCAGCAGAGCTTTTAACCTCGGGAAGGGAGGACTGCCATCTCTGTTTAGATAATGCTTCTCCACCCTAGAGGGGAGACAGCACTGCACCCCAGGGTGAGAGCCATGATCGGGTTCTTCGTTATTGGAGAGGAGGGAAGAAAGGCTGGAGACTGGAAAGGTGGAGTGTACATGCAGACCATAGCCACTGGGGAGCCACAGGGCACGGGTGTCACCCATTTCCTAATCTGATATCCAAGCCTGGCCCTGTGGGTGGTGAGTCAGGAGAGTGGACAGCATCAGTGCTGGGCAGCCCCAGGCCATGTGTGGGGTCTGAATTGAGAGCATTGCCTCCCACCCAGGAAGAGCAGCCCAGGTGCTCCTTCCTCCTGGCAAACCCCATGCTGGCCTGGCCAAGAGGAGGAGGTCAGCACATGGGTACCTGGAGGTGCCCAGCCTCCAGCTGGAGTGTTCAGTTGGGGCCGGTTCTGGGGGAGGGGTGGGTGGATGTGTGCCCTTGTCTGTACCTGGTGGAAGGTCTGAGGAGAGCCTGATGCCTGGGTACAGCCATCACTGGCCCTCCCGAACATCAACCTCCTGTATGCAGCCCTACCCCACAGTAAAGCAGCCCTGAGTCTATGTTTGCATGTTCCAAAGTCCTCTTCCTTGCGACCTTCTCTGCATCCCACATACACACACGTGTGCCCACGTGCCTGTCCGACTCTCCAAGGTTGTGGCCTGGCCTCATGGTGAGTGATGAGTAGAAGGCACGGCAGCCAGCTGCACCTGATTCCCAGCGCAGCTGCACTCCCCTGGCCACACCCACTGAGGGCTCGGATAGCCCAGGGAGCAGAGTGCTCTGCAGAACCCAGGGCACGGTCCTCTTCACAGAAGGGGCTGGCAGAGGGAGGCGCAGGACCAAGGAAGGTTTCGACATCACCAGAACATGCTTCCTGTCCATGAGTAACAGCAGACTTCCCTAGAAGGAACTGAGGTCCCCTACTCAGGAGGGGTACAAGCGGAAAAGGTGACTTCTCTGCGCTCCTGAACTCCCAACATTATAAAACTTGATTTTTCTAATCTGTGAGCTTTCTGGAGTGGAGCAGCGGAGATCAGATTAGGCCCTGTCAGGGCAAGGTGAAGTTATGAATCTGCTTAATTCATATCCTGGAGTCTAAGGGAGGCCCACCCCAGCTGGAGCTTGCCCTGGAAAAGGGAGTCCCTCTGGAGAAGGGTATGGCCTGGGTCCCTTCTTCAGAGCAGGGCTGAGCACACTATTGTTTAGGTCCTTAGCCTTAGAACATGTGGGAGCTAGTTTGGGAGGGCAGGTCAGAACCTTCCATGGTTTCAGCCAGGGATAATTTCCAGGTGCAGCAGCAGCCAGGGTGGGGGAAGGGGCTTGTGCAATGCCACACACATGTGTTGTGCAGAGCCAGGTCAGTGTCTGTGTCCCCTCCAGTGGTGCCTGCATCAGCCCAGGCCTGACTGTGTCTGTAATGTCACCTAACGGATGTAATCCTTGCACCCACCTGATAACAGAGACATAGTACCGTAGCCCCAATTTATGAATGAGTTCCTTTCTAGGAGAACATTCGTAAGCCGGGTTCATTTCTATGTCTGACAAAGTGAGTCTTGTACACCTCTGACACAAGTGTACAATGTAAAACATCAGTCACCAAAACTCCACATCACCACTGCTTTTCCTCTTGCTTCCGCATGCTGGGCTCTGGCTGAGCACCATGCTACTATGTACTGCTGCACAGTACAGTAAGCCGAAGGCAGCCCGGTCGTGGCACGGTCCTGTACACACAGCAGCTACTTTTGTGATATTTTTCAAGTCTCTATAACACTATTCCATTCATATTAGTGCAAATTCATCACTCAAATGGCCTCAAGTCAGGGGCTTACTGATCGTGCTCACATTGCGCATAGGGAACCTGAGACAATGAGAAGTGAAGGGACTTTTCTCATCCAAATCGAGCCTCTGCAGCCAGTCGGGAAGTAGCTCCACCAGGTAAGCAGAGAAGGACTTTGTCAAGAGAATATGTACTGGGGAGCTTGTGGAGCTATCGAGTTCACCGAAGGGCCACAGTTGGAGTCCCCAGTCAAGAGCATAGTGCAAAGCTGACACATGAGGAAACCCTGTCCTCCCCAAGCGCCCTTCCAGAGCCACCAGCCTGCCTATCAGCTGGGACACAGCGCTGCTGCCATCTCTGCCCTGGGGCCTAAAGGGTCGGGAAGGCCTTCTCTGTCTCCATTCTGTGGACACTACTTCGCACTTCTCTCCAGCAGTGCGTATGATGGGGGAATCGATAGGGGGCAGACCCACATACTGGCTTTCCAAGGTAGCCCTGGAATGCAGCACCTGGTATTTTAAATCCATGGTGGGAACTGCCCTCTGCCTCTTCCCGGGAACCCCAGAGCCCAGGTTCACATCAAACTGTCTTTGGGAAGCAAAAGACAGTCCTCAGTGTCCTAGGGCGAGTGGCACCCCTTTCATGGCCTCAGTTGCCATCTGCAGGGAGTACAGAAGTGCGTCAGCCCAACAGAGGATTCTTAGGCCAGGAGGAGGCGCTGAAGTCCCATCTTCCTCCCATCTCCCCATTTCACAAATCCTCAGAGCTTCCTCAGGAGCCTCTGTTTCCCCATCTCAGTGTGTGGTCTGTGTGTCTTTCCTGTCTCTGTTTCTGAATGTACCTTCTCTGTCCCAGTTTCTCTTGTTTTCTGTGTCTCTGTGTCTTTCTCTGTCTTTTCCCTCCCCCCTCCCTCTCCATCTTTTATCCCCCCCCCACCTTATTCCCCCTATCCCTTCTTCCTGGACTTCCTCCCTCATGCCCTTTCTCCCCCTTGCCCAGATCTGCTGCCTCTTCCTGTTGCTTCCCTATTCTGTCTGCCTTCCTGGTGCCTCCTCTTGCCTATGTCCACGGTATACGTACCTGCAAAGGAGGACCCAGCCCCCTCCCTCCAGGCCATGGTCCACTTTCCTCTGGCAGAATCACACAGTGAACCTTGGCCTACCCGTGCCTTTGTGACCTCAGCCTAGCACTGTGGCCTGCGGGGATCAGCTGTGCCCATCTGCATTGCATATCTGCCAGGACAGGGGAGGAGAGGCCACTCACCTAGCCTCACCCTATTCTGGAAACATGTCAGAGCCTTGGCTGCATTAAAATGGAAACCCACCTGCTGAGTGGGTGCCAGCCAGAGGGACCTCCCACTGAGCCTGCCTGCTTAGCCAGGAGTCTCCTTTTGAATCTCAAACAGGCAAAGGCCACAAGAAAGTTTGGATTCTGCCCTGACCAAGCCTTGCACAACCCAAAGTCAAAGACTGGAAAGAGAGCTTGGTGGGCCCTGGGGCACTCTCAGGAGGGTTCCTAGGGGGCTGGGTTGGACCTTGAAACTTTTGCAGCGGTGAAGGCTGGGCCAAGGAATGGGCCTAGATCCTGTCATCCTGAGAGAACTGGCCACTTGTCCATAGACCCTTGGTATAGGACTGGAATGCTCTGGAAGGAGGCGTCTCAATTTTTAGATTGTAGCATTTAAATCTAGATCCAAGGCTGTCTGAGACCCTCACCTGCCCCCCCCCCCTTTGCCAGGTAGGTCTGAGTGTGCAGTGTCCTCCCAGTCCGTTCCCTGACTCAGCAGCAGCTGTAGCAGAGTCAAAAACACTAAAGCTCTCCTTGCACCCCCAGAGACCCTTGAGGTCCTCCCCAAAGGCCTCTTCTACGTAGGTTATTTGGGCCCCCAGGGCAGTCGTCTAGGTCCTGCTGACCACACACCTCAAAACAGAGGTGCCCGACAGAGAGGGCTGTGGCAGGGATGCGAGGAGCCCAGGCCAGATTCTAGAGGGCTGGGTCTACCTCCAGCCTTGCCCCACCTCAGGGAGTAACTGGCAGGTTCTCCTCAGTGTCTTGTCTTAGTTTTCTAAGATAAGAAAAGGGGAGGGAATCTACTGATCTCATGAGCAACGGCATGTTGGAAAGACAGTGCTGCCTGAGGGCTCCTCGCAGACAGCTAGGGAAAGGCGTGCAACGAGACAGGAGTGGAGCGGGCCGAGGTTGGAGGTGGCCTGGCACCTGGAAGGAGGAATGGCCATGGGCATGCGCAGGCCCCCCTCGTGCTGAGGATGGCCATTCCATTCTGGGCTAGGCTGGCTGGCTGTCATCTCGAGAGCCCCACGGCTCTCCAGCTTCTGGATATTGTCGGGGACGGGAAGTCATTAACCTAGAATGGGAAGGTCTGATCCCCAAAGGCATCTGAAGACAGTCAGTTCCTCAGCCCCCTAAGAGAACATGCTGATGTTGAAGGGAGACAGAACTCTGCCAGGTGGAGAGGTACCCTCCCTGTCCTATGAGAATTCTGAGATGACAGCAGATTCAAATGCTGCTCACATTGCTGGCAGTCAGTCTTACCTCTGGGAATGCTGTCACTCTTTTCTAGGCCTCAGTTTTCTATGCTAAGTATTCCACCCACCCTGACGTTGCTCTGTTCTGGGGCAGCCTCTGCCCTGAAGGTCCCCTGCTCCCCTTCTCTCTGTGTCCCTCTACAGCAGTGGTTCTCAACCTTTCTAATGCCGTGACCCCGCAATACAGTTCCTCATGTTGTGGTGACCCCAAACCAAAAAATAATTTTGGTGGCTACTTCAAAACTGTAATTTTGCTACAGTTACGATTTGGAATGGCTTTAGGCGACCTCTGTGATTTGGTCGTTCAACCCCTGCTGGGGTCGCGACCCACAGGTTGAGAACCGCTGCCCTACAGGCTGATGTCATGGTAACAGGCCCAGTGACTGTTACTGGGGGCAGCAAGAAAGAGTAAGGCTGGAGCCTGGGGTACCAGAGGAACTTCCTCTGACAGATTCCTCTCCTGCGGTGACAGTGACCTCACACTGGGCTGGACTGCACTCTCCCCCTGTCCCTTGTCAGAGCCCTCAGCATGGTCTCCATTAAATGACTTTGTGCCTCTCTGGCTCCATTTCCCACCCTTTCCTGTGAGTATGGGCTGTCACCTCATCATGCCTACTCAAGGTTGGAAGGGCATTGTGAGTGAAAAGCCACGTGGAAATAGAGAATCAAGAAGACCCAGAGGGGCCCACTGAAGCCCAAAGGCCAGTGTCCACATAACACAGCCAAAGTGAAACAAAATTTCCCTGATTCTGAATGTCACCGGCAGATGGCTCCTGAGAGGCCTTCAACACTCACTGTCTGGGTTGGCTGTGGTAGATTCTCAGTCTCTCAAAACAGAACAGGCTACAACTGGATAAATGTGCCTAGCTCCCTGACCCTTACCACCAATACAGTGCAATCTGATCAAGGGGAAATGTGCAAAGCAGTCCCAGAGCCACCCCCTCAGTCCCAGGTAGCTGGTAGCACATCGGGGCCAAGGAGAAGGAATATCACCCAGGGAGATGCACCGCAGCTGAGGAGAAATGCACCACTGGCACCATGACTATGCCCCTGACTACCCCAGTTCAGCCACAGTTCCCCAGCAGCTCTTAGGTGGGAGTAAAAGCAATTAGCCATGGCCCACAGCCCAGTCTAAGCAGTGGTGGGCAGACTGGAAAAGAGATTAGCTAGGAGATTTTCTCCACAAAGGGAAGGAAAGTGACTCAAAGTCAAGGTCAAAGATTTCCAAGCAAAGCACAAGCTAGGCAAGAAGGACACGGCTGGATCTGGAGGAGTCCAGCTCCAGGCAGTGAGGGGGCTTGTGGTAAGGCTTTCTCTTCCAAACACCTCAACTCTACATGGCAAGGACCTTGCAGAAGTGGCACAACTAGCTGAACCTGCCACAATTCAATACAGAGGGAGAAACTTCTCCCTTCCAGAGACACTGACGTTAGGACATCCCAAGGGAAAGCATGTCTCAAGGCAGAGAGCTCTGTTCTGACCGCATATCCAGCTTCCCCTCCGACTGATGCCCACTGACTCTGTTTCAGTGTGGTTTTTTAAATAAGCAAGATTCAAGTGTCTGAAATCTATGGAGTTGTTTTGTTTTCTTTGTTTTTGAGACAGGAATGCACTATGCAGTTTAAACTTGCCTTGAACTAACTTTGTAGCCCTGCCTGGCCTTGAACTCACTGCAATACTCTTGCCTCAGCACCCCAAGCACCAGTGATGCCTGGAACCTGTTGCTGCTTCCCTCAGATTTTCTATTGGAGACTCATCCTCTCCTCAGTATGGGTTGGACTGCAGTGGCTCAAGTTTCGGCAACAGGGTTGGCCTAACAGTGGAGTGTACGAGAGAGATTCAGATGCCTCCTGTGCATGTGTTCGACTGCTTTTGCCTTTGCTATGCAGCTTGGTAGAGCCTGGGAGCCCAAGGTGGTATGCTACCCTCTTGGTGTGCCCTGAGCATTTTGTCCGCATTGGCTTCCCAGGCAACCTAAACAACACCAGCCTTGGTCCATCTTGAGGCTGATGCATGTTAAATTCTGTGCAGTGCTTAAGAAAGAACAAGCGAAGACAACCCTTAGGAAATTCCAGACTGGTAATACAGAGGAAGGTAAATTCAAACTCCAGGGAGCCTCCAGGCTGGATAGGAAAACATGGCTTCTCAATAGGAGCCAACAAGAGAATAGTCCCAGCCCAGCTTGGGCCAAGTGAAAGTGGGCAGGTGGACCTTCAGGGCAGCTTGGGGCCATCGTGGAAGCCAGTGGAGGAACTGGGGATGATGTGAGGCTTAAGAGAGTTGAGAATCAGCTTGACTTTGAATTGGCCACAGAGCAGTGATGTGACCACCAGTCGGGAGGGTAAATCCTCAGGAGCTCTAGGCGGGGTGACGGTGAAAGCTAGAGGTAGTGCGCGTAGCACAGAGCCGAGCGCTATTGCTGTCCGTGGTGCTGAAAATTCTGAGCCAGTGCGCTGACCTCATGCCTGCCGTAAACATTGCTCCGCCCCTCTGTGGCCATCTTCCTGTCATTTTCTTGCCAGATATCCAATAGTCATATTGTTGCCCCACCAACAACACATCCTCAGTCTTTCTCTCCTGCCAACCTCCTGCTCTTTTCCTCCCATAACTGTAACCAGAAATGGTCCTTCACAATCTCTATTTCCCATCCCCCCATCTTGTCAAGAAGATTATCAGAAATACAGGTTCCAGTAATGTAGGGATTTGGGGAGTTGTCACAGCGGCTTGGAATTTAGTGAATTAGGAGTGAATTCCCATGATGCAAATAGCTCTCTCAGGAACCAACTTACAGTATTTGTCTTAGAGGGGAAACTGAGACCGATAGGGAAAGTTCTTCCCACCTAGGCAGCTGCAGAAGAAATCATGGCTAGATTTCAGGCTCCCATCTCCAGCCAGGATCTGAGCTGCTCCAAATGACAGCCTGAGCCAGAAACACTGGTGTCTGAATGGAGAACAATCATACTTCGGGGACTTTGGCCGATCTGGGGACAGGGATCAGGCTTTCTAAACCATAGAGCTTTGCAAAAGAAGACCCTGCCTGTAGCAGACAGACCCTAATGCCTCCAGTGGGCCACTCTGCACACTGTTGGAATCGATCCTCAGCAGGGACTCCTGTGTTGCTGTGGTAACAGTCACCTACCTCACTACATTCAGCCCCACAATTCTGTCCTGGCCACCTGCCCTCAGGCCTTCCATGCCTGTTCTCCTGTGGTTCTGGGGACAGCGTGCGGGGCCTTGCTCACTTCTGTCCACAGCTGTGCCTGAGGCCTTGGCACCCTCATTAGCAACACCAGACTGCTCCATCAAAGCGCAGACACATCTATCTTTGAGTTCTCTAGTGCCTCATCCCCAGATAGACCTACACCTCCAGAGGGACACCCCTCTTATCCCCATATCCCACATCACACACCCTCCTGCTCAGCATTCAGCAGGTCTGCATGAGTCTGATATAGCCCACATGGGCCCACTGCCTTATTCCCAAGGAAGGACTCAATGATCCGGTCTGGTCTCTGTGTAGCCAGGGAACTCAAGTATGTAAAAAGGATTGGGTTCAAATAGATACAGACTATAGTGAATTTGACATTTCCCTATTGGTGAAATACCTTTTGGTATTTCAGACTATGGATAATGGTATAATAGTGGACTGTAAAATCAAGTTAGTGGGTCATGACCAGCATTTATATACGAAATGAATAGAATTTGTTAGAAAACAGCATAGGGAAGAAAACATGAGAGCTGTTGTCAAGATAAATTTTGCTTTATGAAACTGTATTCAAATGAGAAAGGAAGTGTGTTATAAAAGGTGATACTATAGTTCAAGGTCACTGAAGTATGAAAGCCTATATTCTAAAATATGGGAGTATATAGAAGAAGGGAGTTCTTATAGAAAAACAAAGGGATCGCTTCAGACCTGGGGTGTTGGGCAAGGGCCAACTGAGGAGGTGGGATTTGAGTTGGTGCATAAAAGATAGGTAGAGATGTATCTGTGAGCAGAGGGTGAGTGTGAAGAAGATACTTCAAGGATGGATCAGTACACATGGCTGCATCCCAGCCCTGGCCTATAGCCAGTCCTGAGGGATCCTTGGGGGTGAGTCTGCTACTGCCAATAAGATGGAGGGTCCTGGAGAGCAGAGCTCAGCGCTCTTCCGTCCTAGTACACAGCCAGTTCTGCTCCAGCCTGTTAGTGCAAATCTCAGCAGGATGTGGAGCGGTAGAGCGGGCATGCAAGGCCTTGGTGCCAAGCCGCGGCAGTTAGACTTTATTCTTGAGAACAATAAAGAAGCACTGGTGACATTTAAGCAGGAAAAATCATGGCTGAGGTATCAGAAGATGCAGAGAGGCAAGAAAGGAGGACAAAGGCCAATCCATGCAAGAAGACCAGAGAGAGGACTGTGGGGTGGATGAGGCAGAGGGAGCGGACTCCGGAAAAATAAAAGGAGGGACCAGAATGCACAGAACTTGGGACATCTGGAGGGTCAGTGTAAGGACAGAAGAAGCCCCCACAGCTGCCTCCCCATCAGGACGACTCTCACCCACAAATCTGCCCGTGGGCAGAGCCACCATGAGGTCTCATGACCAGGAAGGAAGAGCGCTGAGCTCTGCTCTCCAGGACCCTCCATCTTATTGGCAGTAGCAGACTCACCCCCAAGGATCCCTCCGGGCTGGCTATAGGCCAGGGCTGGGATGCAGAGCTCCAGCCATCAGGACTAGGGGTGCTCAGGAGAGAGCATGAAAGCAGTGAAGTGTGAGCAATCAGAGGCTTCCTTGAAGGAAGCAGCAGAGCACAGAACTTGAGAAACATTTATAAGTACTTTTCAAGAAGGTAATATTTTCTGCCCTTTGTGTCACAGCCAGGAGTGAGGTCCATCTCACACCATACAGACCTGTTCAGAGGGACTTTAGGTCCCCAGGGTGCATTTCACAAAAAAGACCTGCCCCTCCCAGGCACCTTCATTGCCTTCTTCAATGACATCACCCGCCTTACACCTTGAGGTAGCCCCTCCTTCTCAGAATCTCCAGGGTCCCGAGGAAGACAGCCCCTGGCTTTAGGTGCTCAGAGCCCACCAGGAAAGCCAGTTAGAGGGACAGAGACAAGGAATGGGTCTTTTTTTCAGGTCAGAATCAGTGGGAGACCAGAAAGTCCCCAACAGACTCACTGTACCTAGCCAGAAGCCATGCCTGGCACTACTGGGCCCTGAAAGCCAGACTAGGCCATTGTCCACCCTGAATCTTATGTGATCCGAGCACCAAATTGAAGAACAATTAAGCTAACAGAATCTCTCCCATTGTTTCTGCTCTTCACCAAGTGTTCCTCCATGATTCTATTGCTTTTACCTCACCGTCAGCTCCACAGAAGTGGACTTTTAAATAGCTTATTTATTTTAGAACTCACTGCTTCCAAAAACAATATAAGGCCCCCACCCCCCACAGCTCTGTGACTCTGTGCTCTGTAAGTAATTTGTTTTAATTAGCTTTATATTGTGTGTATCTAACGTAAGCCAAGAAGAAGCTCTGTAGCAGGGTCCGTCAGCTAGAGGGCAGAACTGTGGCCCGAAGCACCCCAACAGGGGATCACTCTGAATCCATAATAGATCTGGGGAGGCCAAAGGCATGCAGAGCTGGGCCTCCTCCTCTGTGGGTAGGACCTCCAAGGGGGCACTAAGGGTGGGTTATCTGTAGGAGGTGGCTTTGGAGCTCTACCTTCACAATAAGAGCTAGGATGGAAAAAAAAAAAAAGGCAAGCATGCAGATTTTTTCAACCTTCCCACACTGCCCTTTGATAAAACCTGTACTTGGGTACCAGGTCCAGCAAAGGTCTTCTCACATGGCTCATTCCAGCTTTGATATACATGCTGGTTCTCAAATACCTAAAGACATCACAGGAGTGAGGTCTCCTTGGCAGGGGGAGCTCCAAGGCAGGCGCACAGCCCTGTGTGCCCAAATCTTCCTCCTTGCCATTTCTCGCAACTTAACGGTCAACACCAGCTGGGCTGGAATCCTCTCGTCATCTTTCCATGCAGCACGTGGCAAGTGGCCTCACTGCTCTTTTGCCTTGGTTTCCTCCCCTGTAAGATGTGTTCATCCTATCAGCAGCCATCTGGTAAGGACTGAGTGCAGGAAGATGTGGTACATGGAAACACAGGTACACAGGGGATAAATACTATAAAAATACAGCTCCTGGTACTGGGGAGAGGATGTCCTGTAAAATGATTAAGGAAAGAGTGGTAATTCTTTGTTGTACTAAAGAGCAACAAATCTTCAGCTATAACCCAGTGATCACAACTGGGCTTAGTTTTGCAGCAAAACACAAAAGGAAAGAAAGCGCAGAGGTAATCAAAGACTATCTAAAATAGTTATTAACAGGCTGTGGAGATAGCTCAGCAGTCTCAGCGCAAGCATGAGGACCCAGGTTTGATCCCTATTAACACATGCCATGCTGACCCCAGAACCCCAAACATGCCGTGCTAGCCATGGAAACCAGTATGTTGGCACATGCCTGTAATACCAGCACTGGGAAGGCTGAGACAGGAGGCACACTATGAGTCTCATCTGTGTAGTGAGAACCTATACCAAATAAATAAATAAATACCTATTTTTACTTTGATCTTTTTTTTTAAACTTTTGTTTGTTTGTTTATTTATTTTTATGGCTGGCTCAGCCTGCCCTGAGGGCAGGGCTAGCGCAGCATGTGGTGCCGGGGATGGAACCGCGGTCCCTGAAGCTGCCTAAGCTTTCCTAAGCAGGCACTTTAGACCAACTGAGCAATCCTGCCAGGCCCATTTACTTTGATCTTTTGTTCATTCATTTATTTGATACAAGGTCTCGCTATGCAGCTTGGACTTATAGCGATACTCCTGTCTCAGCCTCCCCAGTGCTGGGACTACAGGCTGTACCACCACTTGGTGAGGGGCCAGCATGGCATATGGTACCAGAATTGAACCTGGGTCCTTGCGCTTAGACTGCTGAGCTATCTCCCTGGCCTGGTATTAGCCTATTCTTTAGCACATGTGTCAGGTAAGACTTTTGTGAAACTTTCACATAATCAACTTACATAGAGACTTTCAGACACACATTGTGTTTTCAGGCCCAGGAAAGATAACAAATGTGGACTTTATCCTGTGGGTTCTAGGGAGCCACAGAGGGTTCTTGGGGAGGGCTGTGACCTGATTTGGTGGTCATCATCTCCTGTAGGAAATGCCTACCGAGAGTGCTTAGAGAACGGGACGTGGGCCCCAAAGATCAACTACTCACACTGTGAGCCCATTCTGGATGACAAGGTGAGTAGAGTAGCCCTCCTCGTCCCAGTCCTGCTCTTCATCCAGGCATTGGGTCTCAGGTCGAGCACAGAGCCTGTCCTTCTGTCACCCAGCCACTCCCTGTGCTCTTCCTGTCCTGCCCCTCTGCCCCATCCTGTGCCCTGTGATGCCATGGTTGAGAGTCAGGAAAGGGAGCATGCAGTTCTGCCACCAGGATAGCTTGGGCTGATGGAGGGCATAGCCAGGATGGCATGAGACACAACAAGAGGCTGACCCTGGGCGCAGCGCTCCCCCACTGCGAGAGGCTGTGCACTGCCGAGCCTCAGTTTCCCCATCTGGCACTGTAAGTCACTCACTGGGGAAGGAGTGTGACCCCAAGCGTTCTCCCCGTGGGAAAGTGAGGCCTGCTCCAGCTTTCTCTACAACCGCGGTCTTGTGCTACTTTGTCTAGAGTCAGCAGCGCTTGGTGATAATGAAAATGAGCTGACCTGCGTGGTCTAAACAGCATTCCAAGTTCCCTGTGGACAGGATGCACCCAATAGCCACTTGGGGCCGGCCCATGTCCACACACTCCAGACTTCCGTCCCTGAGGCAGGAGGGCAGGTGGGCCCCTCTCTACAGATGTCACAACTGAGGTCCAGCTTAGCCTCAGCTGCTCAGCTAGCTCAGCGGTGAGCAGGCGGGTGCAGCATTGCAGAGTCTAGATTTTTCTTTTCTTTTTCCAAATATGTGCCTACATCTCTGAGATATCTCAGAATGAGCTATATCCAAATGTGCCCTCAAGGGCCAGGGAGATAGCTCCATGGCGCAAGTGCCTGCCTGGCAAGTGCAAGGTCGTGAGCTTGAACTCTGGTCCCACCAAAAAAGCAAAACAAACAAACCTAAATGTGCCCCCAAAATTCATACTAGGACAGCAGACTGTGGCCATTTATAACTAGAGCCACCAGGGCCCACTACAACAAGTTCTAGGAGTCAGGCATGAAGGTAGAGGGACGCAAAAAAGTGGGCCCCCAAAGTTAAGGCCCAGCCCATGCTCTATACCCAAGCCTCTACCTGCCATGATTATTTTCTGTCCAGCAGAGGAAGTATGACCTGCACTACCGCATTGCCCTTGTGGTCAACTACCTGGGCCACTGTGTTTCCATGGTAGCCCTGGTGGCCGCCTTCCTGCTTTTCCTGACCTTGCGGTGAGTCTGCCCTGCCCTGCTCCCTCCTTGCCCCATCTCTCCCAGGTATTCTCCCCTTCCCCAAGAGGCTAACACCCGTGGACAAAGAGGGTTGGGCCGGGTGCCCAGACAATGGTCATCGGCAGGCACATGGACACAAGCAGGCCCCACCATGGCCACCGTGGGGGGTGGCCTTGGCTCCCGTGCAGCGCCTCCTCCATCGTAGGCTGAATCTCTGCTGGCCCTCTAACTCATCTGGTCCCTAACCCCAGCCGTGCAGGAGCTCTGACCCCGGGGGCCTGGCCTGGCTGACCTGGGCTCACCTGGCCTCCCCAGGAGTATCCGCTGCCTGCGGAACATGATCCACTGGAACTTTGTCACCACCTTCATCCTGCGAAATGCCCTGTGGTTCCTGCTGCAGCTCATTGACCACCAAGTGCACGAGAGCAATGAGGTCGTTGTGTGGGAAGGTTTGGCTGGGCTGGGGGCTCTGGGCTCCTGGCAGGGGGGTCTCTGCTTGACCTGCAGATGCAAATCAGGCCTGAGCTTGCCTCCACCCCAGGCATTGTTTTCCCAGGGCAGGGAGACCAGGGCCTGGCTGCTTACACCTGAGAATAGACAAGTCCACCCATACTTTTCCCCTCATAAGAAAGAGGACCTGGAAAATAAATAAATAAATAGAAACAAAGAAAGAAAGAAAGAAAGAAAGAAAGAGGGCCTGGCATTAACTTCTACTGAGCTTTATCTCACTTTGTACCAGTGAGACAGGCGGGGATGCTGTCCCCATTACATAGATGCGCGAACTGCAGCTCCGGGCTAAAGCGACTCTCCAAGGTCACACACTGTGTTGATGCCTCCACGTCATGGGCAATTTCATAAATTGCGACTGTCATTATCAAGCAGTGGACTAGAATGGCATCATGTGGGTCTTTGGCACACTGTTTTCTTGGCAAATTCTCAACCATTTTCTTAGCTTGGCCTGAGCCTGAGTAGACATCCGGCCTTGATTGACCCATATACTGGCCCTGCCGCAGGACCAAATAAGTACAGTCAGAAGTTGGGTCCTCCCAGGCCCAGTACGGGCTTGTAGTAATGAGACATGGTGCGGCATGGAGAACAGGCCAAGTTGGGAGGAGGGACTGTTAGCCTCCCACCTCAGCAGAGCTTCTCAGAACCAAGGAGACACACAGCAATGTGGACCCAGGATCTGGGCATGAGCTGTGGGACAAAACCACAGGGCAGCTGACAGCTCAGCACAGGAGGATTAGCCAACAGGTCAGGGTATCAGAGCTGGACAGAGAAGAAGTGGGTGTCTTCACCCCTGGTCCCAAGCTGGCCTGAATCGCAGGGCTGCATCCCCACCATCCTGAGGACCTAAAGTCCTCGGAGACAAATCCTGGCGATGGTTGGCAAGTTCAGGCCTGGAGGGCTGTGGCTGGACCCTCGTTCTGTGTGGCTCTATTCAGGCTCTTCAGTTTCCTGTATCCCAGAGCAGGTGCTCAGGAGGGGCACCTTGCTTGTGGGGACAGAGATACCACCCTGGGGAGACAGGGGGCAGCCCTGAGCCCAGCGCAGCATGCGCGTGGCACCTGTCTGTGCCATCTTTCCTTTCCTGTCACTGCCCTGCAGGGCTCAGAGAGGGCAGCAGTGTCCCAGAAGCCCCAGAGCTAGCAGGGCCGGTGCTGCGCATGCCACACCCTGAATCCCCACAGCTGGAGGGCTGGAGAGCCCCATCCTCATGGGGGCACTTCACTCCCTTTGCTGCTGTTGAGTCTGGGTGAAGCTTGCATTCCCTCCCTGTGGAAAGCAGCCTGACTTACTAGGGCTGGAAGGCGACTCCAGACAGCACGATGGGGGTGCTGCCCTGTCCCAGCCTCCAGCCTCCTCCCCATTCTTAAAAAGGAAGTTCTGAAGTGTTCTTGAGAAGTGAGAACACAGTGGGGCCAGGGACAGTGGTCATCCCAGAGGGAACGGGCTGTGGCGGGTGAACTTCTCCGCGCAGGAGGCCAGGCTGCCCTGCCTGGGGTCCTGGCCTTCCTGCGTCCCGAGAAGCGCCTGACACCCCTGCCTGTGCGCAGGTCTGGTGTCGCTGCATCACCACGGTCTTCAACTACTTTGTGGTCACCAACTTCTTCTGGATGTTTGTGGAGGGCTGCTACCTGCACGCGGCCATCGTCATGACCTACTCCACTGAGCGCCTGCGCAAGTGGACCTTCCTCTTCGTCGGATGGTGTGAGGGCTCCAGGGCCTTCCTGGGGCGGGGGTGGGGGCTGGGCTGAAGGCCATCTCCCTTCATCTGGGGTCAGAGACACAGCCTTCTCCGCCTCCCCAGAGCAGCCCAGAATTCAACCACTTCCTCCACACTGGCAAAGAAAGAACTGAGACCCACCCAGAGGGTTCCCCACGGAGAGCTCTTCTCCTCTGCCTGAGCCACCCAGTCAGTGCCTCTGTCATCTGAAGAGAAAATGCCTGGCTCTGCTTCTGTCCTGAACCCTCAGAAATCATGGCACCATTCCATGCATGTGGAAGTCGACCGATAGTAGAGCCAGGGACACCCCAGAGTCACTGATGGGCCACAGCGAGAAGGGAAGAAACATGGCCCACTGTGTCCCCTCCTCTGAGTCCTATAAGGGCCCTTTCCCACCGTCTGTCCCTTGCAGCCTGTATCTGTCCTTCTTGCAGGTGTCCCTTGCCCCATCATTGTCGCCTGGGCCATTGGCAAACTCTATTATGAAGATAAACAGTAAGTAGGGTAGCTGTACAGGGCACTGGGATGTACACAGGCCAGTCTAGGGCTCTGGCTCTGCCAGGGATGGGAGTTTAGCTAGGCCTGGAGGGGCTTCTGTTCCTGTTGCCTTTAGATGGGCAGAAATGGCTCCACACCCAGAAGTATTTATGTGGTAAGTCTTGAGGCAGTTTTGTCTCCTGGGTTCAATTAGAGGTTGTGATTTCTCTAAGAGTTCCATGCAGAAGCCTGTTAGCCTGTAGGGTGCACTCCTTCTTGGAGCTGGACTGAGGCCCCGGGCTTTCGGGGCTGGAGCCCACCCAGAGCTTGTTCTTAGACATCCCAGTGTCTACCTGGGAGCAGTGTCCTGTGCCAGGGTGCTCCCTGCCCCAGAGGCTGGTGTGTTGAGTCACAGACCAGCCTAGGAGCAAACAGGAAGTCAGGTCCCAGAAGGTGAGCGTAGGGGCCCTGGGGAGCCCAAGTCTCCATGTGAGGACCACCAGGAGTCATAGGGGCTGGAGAAAGCAGATTAGATTGAAGGGATAAGGGCAAGCATAGAGCCCTAATGTTGGGCTATCCAGCACCAGGAGGGCTGCCATGGTAGGGAGTGGCAGGGGGTAACCTTCTTATTAAAGGTGGTATTCAAGTAAAGACTAGAAATGGGTGCTGGGGGCAGTAGGAGAAGATTTCTGCTGGTGTGCACTGGCTATGCAGTATATAGCATGACCAAACTTGATGGACCTTCCCCAGGGTCCAGCTGTTTCTGGCACAGCCAGACTAAACTTGCCCCCGCCCTCCCTCTAGATGATAACGCATCTTCCCAGCTGGCATCTTTGAGGAATAAACCAAGCCTCTGGTGGACAGGGAGGTCAGCCAGGCAGCAGGCTCCCTTCACCGGGTGTGTGCAGCTCAGTTCACAAGCTGGAGGACAGGGCCCAGGCTGGAGGGACCCTCCAGCTCCACCTCTGCTCCCTGTGTCACCCCATGTCTGCCACCCAGAGTGGCAGGTTTGAGCAGTGTGGGATCAGATGGCAGTCAGGCTCTGGCCAGTCTGAGGGCGCTCTGCCCTCCTTTCATCCGGTGCCTCCTGTGTGCCCAGCCCTGGCCAGCAGTGGGACAGGGCACTAAGGAGGAGCCCTCAAACCTGCTCTCAGGCCTGCTGGGAAACCAGACCCGTGGCAGGGGGCAAAGCACAGCCCAGGGCCCAGCACAGGTGGCCAGTGGGCCTGGGCTGCACACTATAGCCTCCTGGGAAGGCAGTCCTGGAAACGGAGCCGAGACAGGAACAAGCCAGGGGATACTGGGGCCACTCGGGGAGAAATGTTCCACACATAGCTCACCCTGTCTTTGCAGGTGCTGGTTTGGCAAGGAGCCGGGTGACCTGGTGGACTACATCTACCAAGGCCCCGTCATCCTGGTGCTTCTGGTAGGTGCTCTGAGGGGCAGAAACAGTGCAGATGTGGTCCGGAGGACCCCACACCCACGCCCACTCCAGGAGCTGCCCCGTTCCTACGCACAACTCCTCTTTGCCACATCCCCACTCTCCCCTCCTCAGTCTCTGTCCTCTGCCTCTCTGGACATCAGGTTCTTTCTGTGGAAGAAGGAAAGGTCTGACAGGTGGGTTTCTAGTGCCTTGCCTGCTCTGCTGTGTGCAGACACCCTGTCCAGGTACAGTGTTAGACAGACAGGTGAGCAGGCAGCTGGCAAAGAAAGGAGGGTGCGTGGGCTTCTGCTCAGGCGCTCAACCCGGACCTCCGGACCTGCGTTCCTCTCTGCTCCCAGCAGCCCCTTCCAGGGCCCATCCCCACCCCCAGCCTGGAGCAGCAGATTCCCAGGGAAAGCAGCGTAATGAGCAATTGTTCCCTGTTCAGCCCCCCGCCCTTTGCTGAGTGTATTTGCATCTAAGGTATAACTGCCACCCCATCTTTAAATCACAACGAGCTTTAATTAACATAGAATTTAAGTAGAGGCCACATTCTGAGAAAAGAACCTATTATATATCATACACTAAAAAAAATACAAAGAAGCCCCATAAGACATTGGCATTTATGTAAGACTTATTTCAGGCTTGGTAATTTCAGGCTCTGGTAATGTACCAGCTTTTTTAAAGGGCCAGGGTGCCTTCTGGGAAACTTGGAGAGAGCCGAGTCCTCCTGCGCACACAGCAGGTGCCTCACGAGGCTGGCTTTTGTGTCCCACTGAGACAATTACTGTTTATCCATCTCCTTGGTCTCCTCCTTTCTGTGACTTCCAGGATACACTGAGTCCTTGGTCCATGTGAGCAGATGACTACTAGGAAGCGTTGTCACCCACTGCCTGGAATTCATTGTCAGGGCTTCATGCCTTTCTAGACAGAAATAGTCCTCATGAGCAGGGAGTGGGGGAGGACTGGCCTTGGACTCTGGGCGGCAGTGAATCACTGGCCTCAGTGTGAATGGAAACCCTAAGATCCGTTCCCTCCCTGCGGGCTGCGACAGCCTGAAGGAGAAAGAGAAGGACTGAGCAGAGCCTGGGACCCAGCTGAGAAACTGGGGCCTGAGAAGGCACGAGTGCTCCCTGCTGTAAAGCTATGGAGAAAGTCACGAGGAAGCAGGAAGGAAAAGGGACAAGAGCAGGGGACACCAAGTGTCCCAAGCCATTGCTTCCTCAGGTCACCCCATTCCCTGGCACACAGGGAATTCACCCTGACTGGGGCTTCCAGGCTTCAAGCTGAGGCCTTCCGTACGCTCACTCTGTGTGCCTTCCCATCCTCTGTCTAGGAGGCCCAAAAGGGGCTGGGGAGATAGCTCTGTGGCACAAGTGCCTGCCTGGCAAGGGCAAGGTCATGAGTTCAAATCACAGTCCTGAAAAAAAAAAAAAAAAAAACCCAGTCTGGTAGGAGGCCCAAAAGAAATCGGGATTGCAGGGGAAGGAACAGGGCTGACGCTGGTTGCCCTAGCTCACCACACACAGCTGGTGGCCCTGAGCTCAGAGCAGACCTCTTGCCTTATTGCTGCCATCTTCCAGCTGTGCTCTTGGTGGGGGTGTGGTTGGCACCCCTGCCTCCCCTGCTCTCCCCAGCTGTTTCTGCTGCTAAGAGACTCCTTTCTTTTGGGTTCTGGGAAGCCAGTGCAGTGACAGGGTTTGCAGGAAGCCTGGCTTCTCGCTGCTCGTTGTCATGGGAAAAGAACACGGCACTGATTAGAAGGACCTGAGGTGTGGAGACCTGCAGGAGTGTATAACCATGCGCACACCCTCGAGGCAAGCTCTGCTGCGTCCCACTAGACAGGGCGAAGCCCCGCCTAGTGAGGACTAGCAACTTGCCGGAAGTGAACACAAGCGCATATTGAAACAGGCAGAATCTGAAGCACAAGGCCAGGACCTGGTGCCAGTCATTGGGGAGGAGCACAGGGCAAGGGGCTGGGAGGGAAGACACCTAGGGGGAGGTGACAGGTAGGCCAGCTCCAAGGTGTGCAGGCCGCGCCTCACCCAGCCCCCTGAGGAGACACGCACAGGTTGCAGGGTTGCCCCCCGTGCCACACCTCCAGGACATTGTGTTGATGCACCCCAGACCTCCCTGTTCTCATTCAGAGCTAGTTTCTGTGATACCTGACAGCCTCATTCTGGGTACTGTCCCCTGCATGTGAACACAGGCTCAGGTGAGCCCAGCTGGGCATGTCAGGCAGGGTGTGGCACATCAAGCCTGCCTGGAAGAAGCTTGGGCTCTGCGCTCCAGGATGGCGGCTCTGAATTCAGTGCCTCCTAGCAAAGATCTGAAAACCTGAGGTGTCCAGGAGGGCCCATCTCCCCGAGGCTCTGAGGCAGACTGGTAACCAGGCTGCTGCCCACCCCGACTTCACCTATCTGTGGGGACAGGCAGGCATAATGCCCATGAGTCCTGGAGTGAATTCCCCTCTGGTGAGTCCGGGCTGGGGCCCAGGGGTGGGAGCCTGAGACAGAGCAGAGCCATGGCAGAGCAGAGGATGCTAAGGTCTGGGATCTAGGCTTCAAGACAGCAGGAAGCCACACGGGGAGATGTGCCAAGAACCCCGTCTCCCTGCCTTCTTTTTCCTTCCTTTTTCCTCTTCTCTCTCTCTTCCTCATTTCTTCCTTCCCCCCTTTCTTTTACCTTCCTTTCTTCCTTATTTCTTCCCTCCCTACCACTGCACATGCATGAACAGTGGAGAAACTTTTGGGGGTACAGAGGCCCCCTGTGCGCCCTGTGACTTAGCAAGATCCCCTCCAGCAGGTCTTGGCTGGCCCGAGCACTAACGGGCGAGAACCTGTGAGCCGGGCCTCGCGTGTCTGTGGGCAAGGGGTGCTCTAGTGGGACATCAAGGACCAAGCAGAGTGGTGCCCCTTTTGGTTTGTGGTGTGATCCTGAGGCGGCTCTGCCCTCTTGGTGCCTTAATTTCCAACCTGTGACACTGGGATGTCACAGCGTCACAGGAGCGCCAGGGGGCTGGGGACACCTACTGCTTACCATGGGCTCGGAACCGTGTGCTGATGGTCTTAGCGCGCCCGAGCTCAGACCTCACTTGGGAGCTGCTGAAAGCCTGGAGCCTGACAGGACTGGCTCCTTCTGTCTGACTTGTGTTTCCTCACCTTTGCAAAAGCTGCTGTGATGTGGGGGTTAGATGAAGGCCGATGACAGCCAGCTGCCTCAGTGACAGTCCTCACATCATCCCCTACTGACTTGGTGGCTCAAGCAAGGCAAATAGCCTACTGATCCTCAGTTGGTGCATCTGTGAAATGGAACTAATGATTGCACCTGCTTGTAAAAGTGGTTGCATAAGGAATAGTTGTGTAATGTGGGGAGCAGCTCCTGCAGTGGTGTAAACTCTGGGTCCGTGCAGGTGAGCGTGAGGCCTCCACAAGCCCATCCCGATGCAGAGGAAAACTCTAGACTCTCCAGTCCTGCGGTCACACAATCACATAACGGCCTGATGCTCTGGCTAGGCCTGCTACCCACCCTAGGAAAACAAAGTGACTTCCTCCAAAGAACCAAAGTACCACCAGGACGGAGCCGCCGCAGTCAGAATGTCAGTAGGGAGGACAGCTGGTACAAGGCTGAACACCCCGGGGTGCTGGCCTCCACTGCACCACAGCACCGCCCTGGGAAGGGTGAGAGGGCGGTCACAGCAGGAAGTGGGTTTTCCTGACGTCGTTCCCACGTTTCATCTTGCCCTGCGCTATTCGCCCATAGCATCACCAAAGCCGCATGGCCTCCGTGCAGAGGCTGGGGTCCTCTCACAACTGCAAGCTTTCATCTGTGGCCTCCACTCTGCCTGGACCACAGTCCCCACTGCCACCTGTTAACATGCCCTCATCTTCAGTTGTCACCTCTGTGCCATGTCCCCAGGCCTTTCTTGGACCCTAAGAAACTTGTCACTCAAGCTCCCCACACCTGCCTTCCCCAGCTATGCTACAAACCCTCCACAAGCAGGGGCCACATCTGGGAGGCTCAAAGCAGAGCCCAGCAGGTGGTGAGTTGATTCACTGAAGGAAAGAATAATTAAAGCTAGAACCAAGTCAGGTGACAAGAGCCAGTGATCCCTTATGAACTGGGATGGTTTTGTTTGGCAGGCAAGGAAAAGGACATCTAAGAATGGAGAGCAAAGGACTTGACATGGGCTGGGGTGATTAGAGGACTTGCTGGAGAGAGGGAGAGGTGGGACACGGCCTCAAAGGGAAGAAGGACTTTCAGGCTGACAGGGGCAGCTTCACTAAGTGCCTGCTTGGTGTGAGGAGAGATATTCCACCCTATACCCTGCTCCTGGTCCTGACATCAAAGGGCCTGCTTAAGGGCCACCTGTGGATGGATGGATGGATGGATGGATGGATGGATGGATGGTGGATGGTGGATGGATGGATGGTGGATGGATGGATGGATGGATGGGTGGATGGTGGATGGGTGGATGGTGGATGGATGGATGGTGGATGGATGGATGGTGGATGGTGGATGGATGGATGCATGGACAGATGGATGGATGGATGGATGGTGGATGGTGGATGGTGGATGGTGGATGGATGGTGGATGGATGGATGGTGGATGGATGGATGGTGGATGGTGGATGCATGGATGCATGGACAGATGGATGCATGGATGGATTCATGGTTGGAATAATAGATGAATAATTCAGTGAACTAATTGGTGGGTGGAAGGCTAGATGGATAGAGTGGGTGGATTATCCAATGAATTGGCAAGTGAGTTGAATAATAGTTGATACAAGAGAATGTGAAAAAGACGAGAATATATTTGCTTCCAAAAGTCCCCTGAGGGTCAGGAAGGCCAGGTACTTCCTATTACACAGAGCTGACCAATGCATTAAGATTGCTTGTGCCCCGTGACCATCAGGAATGTACTAGACACTCAGGAGCTTGAAGTGAAGTGACCTTGTGGGAAAGCAGACAACAAGTGTGGGCAGCCTCATCAAAGGCTCCCCACAACTTCGCAGCCCCTGCCCCAGCCCCCACCAGACCACGAGCTGTAATGTTAGCACGCTTGTCCCTAAGCCACCATCTACCTTAGGGATGACCCAGTGGCTACAGGTTTGAAGTCCCATGATGTCTGCCTGTGTCCCCCACACCCATGGATTTTCTAGACAGAGACTTAGAGGTGTGTGTGTGTGTGTGTGTGTGTGTGTGTGTGTGTGTGTGTGTGTGTTAGCATCCCTGGGCTAACATGGGTCTCCTGTCTTGCCTGTGAGCACTTTGAGAAGAGTTCCATTCCAGTCTGCCTGCCCATAGAAGCAAGTGAAGAGAAACTCAGACCTACCCAAATATCAGATGAGGCCCAAGGACCACAGCGCAGGGTACAGTAGGGCACTACCCAGCCATGGGACCAGCCAACGGACTAGCAGACAGACAGAGGCCTGAGTGAGTCAGGAAGCTGACTCAGGCATTGAATTGTGTGCAGAGGGTCAGAGGCTGGGGGAGGCTCAGAATGAAGATAAACGAGGTCCTTCCAGAAGCCCCAAGCCTCCTGCTGTGCATTCAGCTTCCCACTCTTGAGTGTCCACTGGGGCTGCGGAGCTCCCGGGCGTGGGGTGGGTGGCGAGAGATTAATCACTCCTTCAGCAGCAGAGTTACTAATCACTCCATCTGGCCAGTGCATCTCCGGGGCAGGGCTGAAAAGACCTCAATGGAGCCTGTGCCAGTGAGAATGTGAGACTGCAGCGCGCACTGTTAAGACCCTGGTGCCCTGGCTGGGTCCCAGCATGGTGCAGAGACTCCAGACTTTCCAGGCTGCAAATTAGGTCCTTGATGCAGTGTCTGCCATGGGTTCCTGTGCACCCCACCCTGGTACAGACCTGGGCATTAGGAGACTCAGGGACGGGGCCTTGACTGTTGCATCTGACACTACCATCCTAGATGCTCAGCTTTACACACGTGACCTACACATATGATTTCACCTTTCGAAGCCTCAGACTTACCATCCACAGAATGGACGAAATCTGTGGAGAATATTAAATGAGGCAGTGCTTGTAAACCTCTGTGCATGAGGGAGCCCTGGTGGCAGGGCCTGGCGGCCAGACACGCCCGCTGTCACCCCAGAGCACGTGCAGCAATGGCAGCCCTGTGGAGCTGGCTGACAGCGGGTTGCTGTCTCCACCTTCAGCACTACCACCAGGTCAAGGCCAGGACACGCTGCATGGAACAGTGTTTGGCAGCCCTGTGGGCACCTGGCTCACTCCACCTCAGGGTGAGATTTGGGTGCACCCTAAGTGCAGAGACTAACAGAACCGGAAGAGTGGGCACCAGGGCAACCCAGGCATTGCCAGCCAAGGAGAGCCGTGACACTGACCCTTCCAGAACATCCCACGTCTCACACCAAAGAGTCACAATACAGGCTCATTAGCCATGCTCTATCTGAGCATGAATACAAGCTGGAGGGCCTCTCAGATGGCAAGGGGGGGTGAGAAGCTCGGAGCCCCCTCCTGGATGCTGCTGGCTATACCTAGGGACATCCATTCTCCCTGCCCCAGAGACAGCCCACTGCAAGCTGCCCAGCCAGCTCCTCCTAGATAGAGCCCAGGACCCTGTCTGCATGTTGTCTACAGATAAATCAAATGCCCGGTGATCTCATCTCCCTATCTACTACTGACCTACCCAAACTTCTCTGACGCTGGTCACTCCATCACCAGTGACTGCCCCCCAAATGGAAACCAGGCCTTCTACAACAGGGGTGACCTCCCAGAGCCCCTGGTAACTCCCTGGGAAGTAAAGATGACCAAGATGCAGTGTGTATATATACCAGTTGCTCAAAACGAATGCAACAGATAACGAGGGGCCTGAGTCCCCCTACTTGGGGCAGGGGCCAGGCCTTCGAGGTGTTCCCAGAAGAGTGGCCTCTTGCTCCCCACACCCCCCTTACAGGCTGCCTTTTCTCCCTTGGGCCTGAGAGTAAATGTAGGCCCTGGAGGCAAAGAGCGTCTCCCTGTCCGAGTTGGGGAGAGGCAGAGGTAGGATGCTGGGCAGGTTCTGGGCAACAGGTGAGGCCTGGGAGGTGGGGCTCTGGGGGGAGCGGCTACCTGTCACCTCCTCCCTGCTCAAAGTCTTTCCTTTTTCCCTGTCTTCTTCCTTCCAGATTAATTTTGTGTTTCTGTTCAACATAGTCAGGATCCTCATGACAAAATTACGAGCACCCACCACATCTGAGACAATGCAGTACAGGTACCTGAATCCTGGGTGCCTCTGCAGGGGAGGAATGTGGGATCAGCTGGGCCACCGGAGACAGCCCTGCAAGTCCTCACCCAGGAGCTCACAGGCTCCCACAGGAAGTACCCTGGAGCCCCCCACTCCCCACCTGGCAGGTGTGCCTGCAGTGTGGGCTCAGACCTCCATTGCTTTCTCACCCCGACCCCAGGAAAGCGGTGAAGGCTACCCTGGTTCTGCTGCCCCTGCTGGGTATCACCTACATGCTCTTCTTTGTCAACCCTGGTGATGATGAGCTGTCGCAGATCGTGTTCATCTATTTCAACTCCTTCCTGCAGTCCTTCCAGGTGGGATCTATGCAGAGGGCGTGTCTGACCCAGGGCCCCGTTACTTGGCCAGTGTGTGGGGTTCAGTTACGCGCACACACACACACACACACACACACACACACTGAGATACAAGAGCACATGCACACTCACTCAGAACCCGCCGGGTGCCAGGTGTGGCCCTGGGCCGAGCCCTGTCACCCCCACCCCTAGGTTGAGAGATCCGAGCACTTCTGAGGAGTCAAGATGGCCGCAACCCTATTTACTGCCCTGGGACAGGCCATCAAACACATAGGCTGGGATCTCAGCCTCAGGCTGGTGGGAAGGGAGGACCACGATGGCCTCACTCAGAGGACTCTGGGGTGACTGCACCCCATGGGCAGTAGCCATGAGTTCTGACTCTATCCAGCTCTGCTCCAGGAGTTACGGGTCAGTGTGGGCCCTCGCCCATTCTGCTCCGACCCCACCCCCATGACACAGAGGCTCCCCCACGGTCCCTGAGAGCTTCCTCCTTGCTTCCTAGGGTTTCTTTGTGTCTGTCTTCTACTGCTTCTTCAACGGAGAGGTACGAGGCTGGGTGCTCAGGGCGGCCTGGGTTCTTGGGGCCCTTCCTCAGACCCCAGCCATCTGGCAAAGTTTGTCATTGGTTGGGCTCAGCGGTACACTGAAGGAGGGAAGGGAGGCCTGAGAAACTGCCCACCTTAGGGGAGCAGGCCTCCTCCTCCTCCAGGGCCTAGAGGCAGATTAGAACCCCCATCATAGAACTAACAGACCCCAGGGCCCTTTGCATGCCTGGCAGAGCAGGTGAGCAAGGTACCTGGGCTGCAGGTGCTGAGGAAGTAATAGGAGGAAGCCTCCAGAAGGCGAGGTGTCTGCCATACAGTTCTACACGGCCTCCATTCAGTGCATTCCCCGAAAACAGAAGAGACACACATCTGGGTGGGAGGATCCAGCTCCAGGCAGTGCTGAGGCCCACTCGACTAAGGACCTTGGCACCAAGGGCATGGGAGACACACGGCCACCTGGTGGTGGTGAGGACCCCCGTGGGTCCTGCTGCAAGGAATGTACACAGCCTGGGTCCTGGGAGCCTCCAGGCACCCCAGGGGAGCACAGTGTCCCCAGAGCCATTTGGCCAGCAATTGCGTGTCCACACAGGGGCACGCGGGGCCTGTCTGCTGCTAGGCCTGGAGACTGGCTCTGCCAGCTGGTGGGCAGGGCTGGGAGGGGCCTCCAAAGCCCACAGGGCATGTTTTAGGAACATTAACAGCTCAGATGCGGAAATGGATCCACTTCGTAGAACTGTTCCCTTGTAATACTCGGAGCAGCTCTAGGTGAGGAAGTGAATAGAGCCGTTAGCTCCCTGCCCCAGAAAGTGCACGCTGTGGGAGGCATGGGGTCCCGGGTGTGGGGTGCAGTCCTTCCAGAGGAGGACCACACTTCCAGCATCGTGGGAGCAGGGCTAAGCCCAGGGCTAAAGGGATGCATTGACTAAGCCTCTGGTCCCACCGGTGATGCCATCTTGGAGCAGCAGAGTGCCCAGAGGAAGCGGGAAAATTCACAGTGGAGCAGTGTGTGGGGCTCAGGCTTCTGCCCAGGGATGGGCAAGGGAGCCCCTTAGAGAAGCTGCAGTGCAGGGGCCACGCGGTCGGGGAGGGGAGCTGCTCAGCGTGGGAGCTGCCCCTGGCCCCCCAGAACAAGCCACTAGGGAAGAGCCCGGGTGACTGAGCCTCTCCATCCCCCAGGTGCGCTCGGCCTTGAGGAAGAGGTGGCACCGCTGGCAGGACCATCACTCCCTCAGAGTGCCCGTGGCCCGGGCCATGTCCATTCCCACGTCACCCACGAGGATCAGCTTCCATAGCATCAAACAGACAGCTGCTGTGTGACTGCTGTCACGTGCCTGCTGTGGCCCCACTGCAGGGGCATCTCCCACCACCCTCCTCCTTCTCCCTCCTTGCATGGCCCCAGGGACGCAGAAGGGAGAGGAGAGACCCGCCCTCCTGCCTGGCAGCAAAGAAGCTGTGCTGAGTGGAGAGGAACTCTGAGGGACACACAGCCTGCTGCAGCCTGCAAATCAAGTCTCTGTGAAAGAGGGTCACCATGGCGATGCCCAGGAAGAGCAGGGCAGGTGTCTTTATCTTCTTGCCCATCCGGGCCTCTCTTGATGGATGTCCACCATAGCTGCTCTCACGGATAAAGTTGCAGGGGAAAGGCCAGCGCAAGTCACATGACTCACTACCCTGGCCTCAGGACCACAGCCCCTGCTTTCTGCCTCCACACTCAGGGCCGCTTCCGTACAACTGGGAAGTCAGGGCTCTCCACCTGGCTTCATCCGGGAACTGTCAACCAGAGAAGCCTCCCTTGCACCCTACTCCTAGCTGGCTGTCTCTCCCTCTCCCTGGCCATTCTGGTCCTGGGCCTGCAGCCAGGGTGCTGCTGCTTCCTTGCAATCTCTGTTCAGGCCAGTCCTCAGATTGGGGATGGACAGGCAGGTGAGGAGGAAGAGGCAGCCCACAGAGCCACAGCCTTAGGCTAACCAGATACATCACACACACACACACACACACACACACATACACACACAAATGGGGGAGCAGAAGTATGGGGGCAGGAGAAAGGGGTAGGTAGGGGTAGTGTACCTGGCAATGAGAACTAACTCCCAGCCCCTCATTGGCTAGGTCTCAGCCTCCCCTATGCTCTCTGTGAAATAAAACACACCTTCAGAATTGGCCTCTCCATAGGTCACATGACCAGAATCTTAGGGTGATGTGGGTCCAACATGGGGGCTGCACCTACAGGACACAACCATGTCCCCCCTCCCGAGGGGGCACTGGCCCTGGCTGGGGTGGACTTTCCTCCCAAATCTGTGGTATAGGGTCATCTTCCCCAGAGCACCTGCAGGTCCCTTGTCATGCCTCAGGCTCACACCTGCCACCAGCCCCAACCGAGGCAGCTGACCCAGTCAGCATGGGCAGTGTTGGCTGGCCCAGCAGCTAAAGCCCCAGGCTCTGCAGGGGCAGAGACCTCTCAGGCTGTTTCTGATTTATCTTCACCCCAGCCCCCTTGCAGGCAGGGGGATCCCCTGGAATCCAGAAAGAAGCCACCAGACCATTGGTTTGAACGAGGGTTTTTGCCTCCGTACCCCTGCAAGAACAAACTTCGAAACTCCTGTATCTCACCCTGCACGTTCTTAACTTGGACATTTAGTGGTTTTACAGGTCCAAGGGATGTGATTCCTAGCATTTGATAAATAATTAAGTTTTAAAATAAAACTGCCATAATACTTTATAATACAACACATGGAATCTCAACACTGCAGTTATTTAATACCCAACCTCTGTCCAAAATGCCAAGAGCCAGCCCTTTGCTAACAGGCGGAAACCTTGCAGCGGTCCCTCTCTCTAACCTGTCTCTTCCTTCCACTGCACCTACAAAACTGTTGAGTCACAGTTGTTTTTTTTTCAGAGTCATAGTTTTCTTCATTGGAGTTCTTCTGTGGCTCACCCTATCCTACTTCTCTGTCATAGAATATATTTATAGACTGAAATTAAAATGTTTAGTTTTCTTTTTTTAAATAGTATAGTATCTCACTATGCAGTTCCAACTCCCAGTGATTCTCCTGTTTTCAGCCTCCCAAGCGCTGGGATTACAGGCGTGCACCACCATGCCCAGTCTCAATTGCCCTCTCAGCACAAAGGGGTGGGGGGGGCACAGCAAGCTAGGGATTGAACCTGGCCACTGTGCACTGCCTAAGCAGGCGCTTTAGTCCACTGAGCTACGTGGTCGGCTCTAAAATGTTTAATTTTCTGTGATGAAAGATTTAACTTTTTCTTAGAAAAGGACTTCTACATTGAGATTATAAGTTTTGTTACAAAACGTAGCGAACAATTGGTTTGATAATACAATTATTGGTGATAATTATACATTTTTATAATTATTAAACCCAAAAAGGCAAGCTTCACTGAAAACACACTTGGTGAAATGGATAGAAATTTAATGGTTCACAAATCCAAGGATGAATTTTACTGCAAGAATGAACCAGGACTCAGAATCGATTGCTTGCTTTTTTTATAGTCCTGCGTGCTGAGAAGGCTTTTCAAATACGTAAGCAGAAGCTGTAGGAAGTGTCACCAGTCCCCTACACGACCTCTAAGCCGTGCACTTCAAGCTGCAGAGCAATCTATCATCAAGAATGCTCTGTCAGCAGAGGCCACTTAAGCCCTCTCTGCATCTGGCTGGAAATAATGCACAGACACTAATGGGACGAGCAGGGTGCCCACCGTCAGCAGCACCAGCCCTCTGCCCTGGACTATGCTGGGAGGTGGGGCAGGGGAGGGCTCAAGCTCCAGGGTGTGCCAGAGCGTGCTACAGACTGTGGCTTCTCTTGCTGGGTGGGAGAAGCCTCCAGGGCATCCTCAAGGCACGGAACTCATGCACGTCCTCCTGCTCCTCATGCCGACAGTATGACGCTTTTGTGAAGCAAGGAGGGGCAAATCGCTTGGTCCAAAAGGCCACTTGGAGCAAAGTCTGTGCGCCAGAAGAGACTGAGCATGCGCTCAGCACTCGGGGCAGACACGGCAAAGCCTCAGGGTTCATCTTGGCTGCTCAGCAAGGCCCCTCAGATGCAGCCGGAAGCACGCACTCTTCCTCCTGTCCTCTGTTGCCTGGAGGAGTCCTGTGGTCCCTGCAGGAGGCCAGGCCTGCTGAGGCTGTCACTGCGAGCAGCACCAGGCTGCTGACTTACTGAGCAGTTTCACCTCTGTTCTACCTCCCGTTGGGCAGATCCACCCGGGGCCTGTATCCCCTCATTACCTGGACTCCTGGTCATGGCCCCATAGAGCTCTGCCTTTGAAGTGCCACTGCTGTCATTAGGCCAACTCTGTGGAGTTAACCTCGTTAGGCACCTGCTCCTCTGAGCCCAGCCAGTCCTTGTTAGCCTCTGCAGCAGTACTGGCAGCCTCCTGCTAAGTGGCCTTCTGGAAGGTAGCCTCATTAAGAGACTCCCGTGCTGTAGCAGGAACTTTCGGCACTCAGGCAGTGGGCCAGGCCCTTAGGTATTTCTGCTTAGCCCTTCGGTCCACGCCACTTTATAAAGCTGGGACGGACTTGAATGTACAAGGATTCTTCCCTGTGGCAGCCCGGTCCCGCTCCCAGTGATAGACCACAGGTGGAGCCCTGTCCCAGCCCAGCTCCAAGCCCTGCTCCGAGCACCCACCCATCATCAACATAGGACCAGAAAGTGACAAATACGGAGGTAAGTGTGGCAGGAACTGGAGCATGAAGCAGGGACAGAAGGCAAGGATGGGGTTTCCTGCCGAGCAGGCCCCTCAGGAACACCTGACGCCTCAAAGCCCAGCTGTGCTGGGGGATGGCTAACTAGCAGCCGAGAGGATGGGTGGCAGGTGCACCTCAGGAACTTGCAGAAAGTGAGCCCAACGTGCAGGCTTGCATAGGGATGGAGATACGGGGCTCCCCAGTGTGCGGGCAGTCACTCCAGCTACACATGGACGCCTGCACAGATATGAGCCACGTGCTGGGCATGCAGAGGCTCCCAGAACACGTGAGCAGCCTGAGACGGAGACCCACACACCTAGCCATGGTTCATCCCCCACTCAGTTGGCGCCACCATGGTCAGACATGAAAATAACAAGAGCACAGCTTCCTATTTCAAGACACTCAACAGATCCTTCAGAAAAAACAGCCCTGCACACAGCACACAGTGAAGGCAGGAAAGTGCTGTGTCTGTTCCCGCGCAGCAGGTCTCTCAGGGTCCCCTTCTCTGTTTTGCCTTGGGGAGCAGGCAAACCTGGCTCTACAGCCTCCACCTGCCTTTTGCTAGCCTCCGCTATGCACACGTCGACCCTAAGCCAGGTAAGGCGTCTGGCACAAGACCTTCGGCTGCCCTCAGCGCCTCTCCACTTCCCACCACCTAGGTCAGGCCTTCGAGACAGCCAGAGACAGCAGGAGTGGGCGGACCTGCAGTGTGCCATTTCTGCCATGCTGAGCACCTGTGGAGCCCACAGCAGGTGGGAAACAGGTGCAAGGGGCCCCTGGAGGACAGAGCTGTCCCAGAAGGGACAGGAGGGGACACTCAGAACTGGTGCCCTGCACATGTCATGGGTCCCTGAGGCCCAAGGGAGATATTTTCCTAGCATGACAATGTTGGTCAGTAGACAGTCAGTGGGCCTAAGGGACAGGGTGAAGTGTACAAAATAGCATACCTTGCCAGTTATAGTAAAGAAACAGACCCCAATGTGTAATAATACATTTATAGCCATTGGCTAGGTCTCAGATCCAAAACAATCCCACAGAGCATGAGGACTTTTTCCTCCTGATACGTGGCCATCTGAGTCCACAAGGCAGACAGCACTTCTGGCTATCACAGCCTGCAACCCTGGAAAGCAAATGTTATTTAAAGATCCTCTGGCCTAAAATGGGACATGGTTTAAATCAAACACTTATCTTTTTGGAAGTTTCTTAGATGATTAAAACCCCTGAGGAAACACTGGCCATCTAAAAAGAATGGGAAGACATTTTGCAATTCCAAAGTAACTGTCTACAAGTAAAATAAGCATCACAATCATCAAAGCCTGGAAGTAACTTTTGTGCGCATGAAAAGATGCCCAAACTCACCCTCGGGCAGATGCCTCCGTGGCGCTGGTCACTTTCCCACTCTCTCTACATCTGTCTATCTTACAGTAAGTTCTACACAGACTTCTGCATGGCCTCTGTGTTATGAATTACTTCACCAAGAGTGGAAAGAACCAAGGGCCAACGAAGCGATGGGCCAGCCCCTCACTGCATCAGGACCTGGCTTCCCAGTGACACTTCAGCCAGGGTCAGGAGGGGTTTGCTTAAAGAGCTGTCCTTGGTGGGCCTGGTGGGCCTTGAGAGAGGTTTGAAAGAGGAGACACTGCAGCTGGGAACCTCGCTGGGCCTCCCCACTTAGCCCACAGGCTGGCCCAGTCAGCAAGCTTTGGAAGTCAGTCTTTCCAGGCACCATGGGATCTAAAAATTACGCACAGACTGAATGTGAACTCTATAGGAGCCAGCAGTCAAGGAAACTCCTGTGTCATTTTTTTCCACACTTACACATGCCTGCAGACAGCAGGAAGAGAAGGTGGGGACCTATCATTCTAGAAATCTCTAGGGAAGGCAGCTATAGCAGGAAAAGATACAAATTTACTCATCAATATGCTCAGTATGGTTTCCAGGCTCTGCCCGCAAGGCACCAAGAATTCTCCTGAGGAAGGTGTGCCACTTGGAGATGTTACTTACCAGGAGGAATGGGCATAAGGTGGCTGGCATCACTACCCATGGTGGGCTGAGTTTCATGCTGGGGATTTCTGTGGTGCTGCCCAAGGCTGGCCCACACCACACTGGGCTATGGCATGCTTCTCCAATTCCAGTTCCATCACTCTGGCTGTAGCCTCTGAACTATAAACATGACCACAGCCTCCTAGGAAGGCTTCCTGTCAGCCTGCCAGACAAGTGCCCATTGGGAGCTCCTAGAGCTGTCGTCACTTGGGCGCGTGGGATGGCTCAGTGGTCTAAAGCGCGTGCTTAGGAAAGCTTAGGCAACCATAGACTGTGGTTCAATCACCTGCACCACATGCTGCACCAGCCCCACCCTCAGGGCAGGATGAGCTGACAATAATAATAATAATAATAATAATAATAATAATAATAATAATAATAATAATAAAAGAGCTGTCATCACAAGCTCCGCCGCTGGGCTGGGAATACCAAAGCTCCGTACCCGCAGGAGTTCTGGAAACATGCACTGACACACATGGGCCTTTCCTATTTGTTCCACCCAGAGCGGGTCAACCAACAGGCCTGCTCAGTGCTAGCCGGACAGAACAGAAGCACAAAGCAGTCCATGTGCTCTGTGGAGGAAAGTCCGTTCTCGGGCTCCACACCCCACTGCCAGAGCCCAGGGCTAGGTCCTGAGGGAAGATAGCCCCACCTCGCAGGCATGACAGAAACATCTGCACCAGGCCCCACAGACTCCTGGCATGTTCCCCAATTAACCCACCCAGGGCCCCCAGGACTGGTGCCTCCTGGCTTCCCACTGTACGGGATGTGGCCCATCCCTTCACTTTCTGAAAGTAGAGCCAGATAGAGTTGGTGCCACTCCTTACAAGTGTCCTGGTTTGTCTGTGTAAACAGGAAGAGCCACAAATGCTACTTGAATAAACCAACAATGAAGGCTAGGTTCACAGATGTCCACCCAGGTGTTAACCAATGCACTTGGGAAAGATCAAATACAAGGGATCTGAGGCTGTCCTGAGTCCCTTTTCAATACCTGCTGGTCGGATAAATGAGGAAGCACAGGCAAACGGGGGCCACCACTTTTCAATGCAAGTAATGCTGTTGTTCAGCCTCTGCTGTGAGTACAACATAGTGATTAATAGTGTTTCTTAATTAGCTTTGCAGGGTACTGAGTAAGGCCCCCCCCCACCCCCTTCCCTAAGACCCAAGCTCCATGAACAATCCATCATTGGCCTCCATGGGGACTTTTTGCTCAGGAAGATAGAGAAATGTGAAAATTCATCAGTTCTTCCTTCCAACCAAGTTCCTGCCCCTAGCTTCTCTGGCCAAGGCCAGTGGGGCACATTAGGGCCCCTGTAGTGGCCTCGTTCCTTCTCATTCTTCCTGACCATCCCAAATACCTTCAGTGTAACAAGAACCCCTGCCCATCTCCATCTGTCCTTCTAGTGAGTTCCACTGTGCTCTTTGAGAGACAGTGCCTCTCATTCTTAAGTGAATGAGCACCCCCAGCCCTGGTATTTCCAATCCATCCCATCCCCCAGCTTGAAACAGACCTGGGGTGCCCCTGCTCCTCTGTTGCAGACTTGAATCTTAAGGTCTTTACAACTGAAGGAATTAGACACCAGTGCCACTGAAATTCCCATAAAGACAAGTCTGAAAAAAAGCATCCTCCCTGACCTGCAGCCAGAGCTGGACTTCACTCAGCTGCAGACCCCACAGTCATGGGACAGATTCATTTCTACAGAAATCCTTGAAGGAACTATGGACCCATGTTTAAAAGATTGTGGCCTCAGAAGAAAGCTAAATGCTTGCCTTTAGCAAGTATGAATGGCCTAAGTACTCAGGCCTGGCTACGGATCAGAAGCATAAGAGAATGTTAAGCAGACTTCTGAGAACCAAAGTAGACTTTAAAAATGACTCAGAAGGTGCACACTCACTCTGTAAAGAGGCCACGAAGCTGTACTAAACGCCTCTCCCATTTCCCACAGTGTACTATACTTGGAGGACTCATCTTTCCCAGTCAGGCCAAGCACTCCTCAGCAGCCATGTTTGCTGAGCTTATGTCCCCACCACCTGGGTATGAAAGGCTTGGGAACAGGTCCACACTCGGTCCACTTGTGAACTGTCAGCCCCAGAAAACAGAAAATCAGTTTCTCTGAGGGTACGTCACTAACCCCAACACTCTTGAGTTCTTAAGTTGCTCTGCCTGGAACCTTTTCTCAGAGTCTATATGTTTTAAGAGTTTTAAATTTATTACTTTCATGTTTATGATTTTAACAGATTATAATTTTAAAATGTCTTTCTCTTGTAAATTAAAAGGTTGTTATAGGGGCTGGCGAGATAGCTCTGTGGCACAAGTGCCTGCCTGGCAAGTGCAAGGCTGTGAGTTTGAACCCCGGTCCCGCAAAAAAAAAAGGTTGTTACAGTTCACATTACCCATTTCTCGAGCTAGTTTCCTGATTGTTATGGTTTGTGTCTAGTTGTCCCACCAAAGCCTCATTAGGTCATGGGGCCAGGACTTCTAGAGTTGGAGATTAACTCATCATCTACTGGAATTATGGGTGATCCACTGGGATTATAGGTCTTAGTACTGCTGGGATTACGGGTGTGAGTGCTACACCAGCCTGGGGCAGAGAGCCTGCATGTAATATAATAGAGACAGAGACAGGCTCTCTCTCTGTTCTCATTGTTGCTGTTCTGCTGCCATGAACTGCTGCCATGTGCCAGTCTGCCTTGATGCTGGTCGAGTATGGACTGAAACCTCTAGTAATTGTGAGCTAAACCTTTTCTCCCTTCATTTTGAGTGTCATGTATATGTCCCAACAACGAGAGAAGAGTAGCTGAAACACTGATGTATTTCTTCCAAGAGGATTTGAAATGTTGTTTCCTTTAAGCTGGGGTCTAAGTGCTTGCATGGCAAGCACAAGGACCTGGGTTTGATCCCCAGTACCACTTGCCATGCTGGCCCCACTCGGAGCCAGCCACTGAAACGAGGTGTGGTGTGCATGTCTGTAATCCCAGTAGGGAGGAGGCTGAGACAGGAGGATCACTATGAGTCGGAGCTGCACAGCAAAACCCTGTATCAAATAAATAAATAAATAAATCTTTAGGGGACAGGGGCAGCACAATGGGCGGGCATGGTGGTATACACTGCATCCTAGCTACACAGAAGCTAAGAGGATGGCATGTTCAAGGCTGGTTAGGCTGGGCAACACAGTGAGACTGTCTCAAAAGGAAGGGAGGTAGAGTGGGGCTGTAAATGCAGCTCAGTGCATCCTGAGGTTCAATCTGTGATACTGCTCCCCCACAAAAAAGTATCACTTCACAAAATATGAGAATCTGCCTTTGGGGAGATCTCTATCTCACTGTTCCATGGCTGAACGAAGAGCTGGCTTGAGCAGTGTATGGAGCCATCTGGAAGTAAGCCAATTTGAAAATGAAAATACAGAATGTGGGATCCAGGTATGGTGGAAGTCACCTATAATTCCAGCTGCTGGGACAGTGGAGCAGATGGACAGCAAGCTCAAGGCCAGCCTGGGCAACTTAGTGACACCTTGTCTTAAAATTTTATGAAAAGGCTAGGCTGCAGCTCAGTAGCCTGGGTGCAGTCCCTAGTACAGCAAGAGGGAAAAAGTGAGACTGGGAGCTACCTTGCTGGAGGAGATTCACCATTTACTGAGTGACACTAGGAGTCTCCTGCTGGGCGAAGTGAACGTAGCTGTGAACAAAGAAGCCCCAAATCCTTGTCCTCCAGGGCCTACACTCCAATGCAGTCCCTGACAAGCGAAGCATCTGTGCACCATGCTGAAGCCTGAGATCAGACAGGGTAGAGGAGATGGAATCTAGGTGTAGCAGAGGGCACGGTACGGGGGGGGAGGGGGGTGCTCAGAGTTGGCGTTCCAGCCTGGGTTGCTGGGGCCATGGACAGCAGCAAGCAGCAACACGGAGGAAAGTGGGAAGGGGCAGGACACACAGCTGGTATGCAACAGGGAAATGAAAAGCCCCCAAGTTTTGGGGAAAGAACAGGATTGCTTTGCTGCTGGGCAGAAGACAGATCATAGAGGCACGCGAGCCAGCTGGACACCAGACAGCATTTTCACAGAAAATCAGGTAACAGCCCAGGGTGGTGGCCCAGAAGGTGAAGGGACGTGGCCCAACTCTGGACACAAAGTGCAGATGGTGTCAATGGCCTGGATCTGGCGCAGGACGGAGCTGCTGCGCGGAGGAAGAGGGCGGGTGGAAGGCACACATCACTTTCTATCCTGGCTTCACAGTTCCTTTCCCCCAAATTAGGAAGTCTGGGCGGTTTTGTTTTTGGTTTTTTTTTTTCCTTTCTTTCCATCATAAAGCTTGTCAGTTGAGAGGATTTTTTTCCCCCTTCTTTCCCACAATTTCAGTCTATTTAATCTCACTGTAAATTAACTCACACTAAGATGCAGAAATGAATTTTGATGAGCCAAAGAAAAAAATCTTTTAATTAGCCTAGATTGTTTTAGTTGGCATAACTGCTTTTCAGCTAATTGCTGGTGACTGAGTTTTTAGATCTAACAACTGAAATTGCTGGCTGTCACCTCCACGCTGGATCTTTCTGCACAGGGTCCCACATGCCAGCAAAGGACAGCGGGCTTTGGCTCCCCATGACAAGGCTCCTCTTCCCAGCCTTCAGTGAAGGTGTGGAGAGCAAATGAACTTGCAGAGCCCACACAGGGGACTGGGAGGCGGCGGCTGGGACCAGAATCCAGCTTATTTCCAGCAAGAGGTTGGGGCTGCCCCTGGCTCTTTGGCCCCACCTGAACCCTGCAAAAGGGTTATCCAGGAAACTGTGAAAGGTTACCCAGGAAAACTGAGGTCCCAGTATTCACTGCCCAGTCCACATCAGCTTTACCAGTGGTCTCACTAGAAGGTTTTTAGAAATCTGTGGCCTCAAAGACACCTCCTTGCAGGAAAGCAGTGAGTCTACCATTTCCCAAGTGGCTCTCTGAAAGAACTTGCAGGAAAAACACTGATGTTCATGATCCCATCCTAGGGAAATTCGTGACATTTGGAGAAGGCGGGGCCCACACATGAGCATATTTCAAAGTGCCAAGGACTCTAACACCCAACCAGTGCTGCAACCAGGGCCCTAAAACCATTTACTGCCAGATTTAACAACATGCATCCTCTTTATCATGCAAGGGAGAGAAATCCTCCAGCAAGAGGCCAGCTCAGGGAAGGGGCCCTCAGGAAGCAGGCAGAGCTGCAGTCAATCACTAGCAAAGTTCTCAAATCACAACCCAATTTCCAGAGGAGACATTAATTCCATCCAGGGTCTTAACACGATTACCCCTTCAAGGCAGTCCAATAACCAAGACTTACTGAATAGGCAACAAGAGGTGAATTGTGAAACACAGCAAAAATTATTCATCTATCCACTTAGTGAATCTTCAAATTTCATTTTGTTGATGGCCAGATGCCAAAAACACCTGCCCTGCTTATACACGTATCAGCAGCCAACAGTGCCAAGCTCTACAGCATGAGTGGTGCTCTCATAGCCTCCCCATCATCACCCTTCCCTTGTCACAGGTGGCCATCCCCTGCAGTTACATCCAGACAGGAGCATCTCCGGGACATCTAGTTCTCTGAGACGCCAACACTGCCACTGCCATTATTTTGAAAGCATACTGGGTAAGTGAACAGTAGATGGGAGTGAATCTACCAGGAGTACTACCTCATGAAACAAGTAAGCTCATTTCTGTAAGTGACACTTGGTAATGAATTGCCTTTCTGGGACCACCTGTATTCAGTGTTTAACTGCTGGAGCTGGTGAAGGGTTAGGTACAGGCTCCTTCTCTAGATGTAACTGCCCGTTATAGTTGGTGGAATGCTCTGAAGGCAACTTGAGAAGCATAAAAGAACTCAAGTCCCATGTCCTGCGCATGCTGCGGGGACCACTCAGGATGCCAGCCTTTCCCATCACTGTGACCTTGGGGAAAGTGAACTTTTGTGAGACTGTGCTATTTACCAAACTGTGTTCAACCAGCCCCTACTTCAATACACGTAAGTACAAAGGTAATTACTAAGAGTCTCAAAGCTTCAAACCTCGCTGCATAAAGATCTAAGCTTCAGACAACAGGCAAGTGTCTGATTGTGCCCTTGTGTGCACTTTTGTGTGCAAAGGGCCTCTTTATATTTAGAACACAGCTCTACACCCACCTGTGCTTGGAATCAGCTGAACAGGGTAGAAACAGAACCGTGTCCTCACTGAGGCAGTCAGTCACGTTGGAGAGGAGGGTATTCTCCTGAGAGGAACCACTCACTGCCGCTGAGGAGAGGAATGGAGAAAGGGAGGCTTGCAGATCTAAGCCCAGGGCAGATGTGTTTGCCACTGAAGAACGCTGTGGTTCCAATCTCTTTATGACCCACGGTAGGTAAAACCCACTTTCTTTAATGTATCTTCCCCTGTCAAGGAGCTCATAAAAAGCTGTGGTGATTGCAGCTTCGTCGTGGAGGTGTTTACAGCAAATGGAAGAAAATTACTGAGAAGAGTGGGAATAAAAAGCCTTTTGGATGGAGGCCCCTACCCCTAGTACTGTACTAGACAAAGCCCTAACTCTGCAAACAGAGCTGCTGAAATTTGCACATCCTTGTATTTTTTTTTTTTTTCTTACAAATAAGCCCTCTATACAAAAACCAAATAGTAGCAAAGTGTCTTAAAAACTAAACCCAAACTGTCTAGGTTTGAATAAAGGCAGAGCTGAAAATTGCTCAGTCAAAGTGTTGTAGGTAGCTGAGTTAGATAAAAATATTACGGGCCAGGCCCTCATGAAGACAAGATGGAAGACAAGGTTACTATACAGCTTTGCAAATGGCAGACACCCCTGCTGTGGGCCAGACCTCAAGACAAAAGAAAGAGTAGTCACATACTTCCCTAGGAACGCTCATCAGGGATTGATATTCGAAGTAGATATTAATTGCCTTAAAAGAGCCTAATGAGTCAGTAACCCAACCCCAACAGGAAGAGACCCTGTTCCTATTCAAGCCTGCTTATTATGTGACCCCTTCCCCATTTGGTGTTGGCTTTAATCAATTTTACCTGAGTAATGGTGCTTGTAACCTCGTTGGTTGAGCATAGTTCTGTCTCACCTCATGCCCACCTAAGCGAGTTTCCCCAGTTTCCACCTTAGGCCCACCACACTGCATGGTTTTACACTATAAATGTCCCTGGAAGAGACAGCTTCCTGGGGAACACCCACTCCAGACCCCGCCTGCTGTCCCTCTCTCTCGGACAGGAGCTTTCTTTCCCTCAACAAATATGTTCTGTTCATTACCTCTGTTTATTCCTAAAATTCATTCTTCGGTTTTAGAGAACACAAACTCATCCCAGATACTTTTTAGGTTGGAGATCAGTTTTCCGTATATCATTTGGAACTTCCCTATTAGAGGTTACCCACCCCAGATCAGTTTTTTCTTCCTGCATCAAAAGCAGGTGGAAATCAGGACCCCCTGACTTCCAGGACTACCAGGTAACCAAGAAGGAAGCCTGCCTTGAAGCACAGGGCTCTCGCATCTAAGCCCACATCAGGGTTGGCAAGCAGGACCTCCTCTGGCCCAGCAATCCTAGCCCACGTCGGCCTTTCTAGAAGCCATTGCCCCTCCCAGAGACAGCTGTCTCTTTAGCACAATATATCAGTCTCTCAGAAAGAGAAAGCAATAAAGATGACTCTACAGGCAAAGTAGATTAGTAGCCACTTTGCATGAGCTGAGGCTGGAATGCAGAATACTGGTAAAGAAGCATTAGACGTTATTTTGGAGTGATGAATATGTTCTAAAATTGGATTATGGTGGCTGTGCAGTTCTGTAAATATACTAAACATCAGTGAACTGTATATTTAAAACAAGCTAACTTTATGACATGTAGTTTTTACTCCAATAAATTGTGCTGTTAATTTTTTAAAGTAGCCGGGCGTGGTGGGGCACGCCTGTAATCCCAACACTCAGGAGGCTGAGGCAGGAGGATAGGTGAGAGTTCGAGACTAGCCTGGGCTACAAAACTGAACTCCAGGCCAGCCTGAACTGTACAGCGAGACCCTGTCTCAAAAAGACAAAAAAAAAAAAAAAAAAAATTAAAGTATCCCATTGTGTTTAATATTTTTTAAAATTTTATTTATTTATTTATTTTTTTCTTGTTTCAGAACCTTTGTTTATTCACTCATTTTTATGGCCGGCTCAGCCTGCCCTGAGGGCAGGGCTGGCGCAGCATGTGGTGCCAGGGATCGAACTGCGGTCCCTGAAGCCGCCCAAGCTTTCCTAAGCATGCGCTTTAGACCATGGAGCCATCCCGCCAGGCCCCCATTATATTTAATATTAAGCCTAATCAAAGGTAGAAAAAGCCACTCTGCTGAAAGAAATCATGAAAACACAAGCACGTGAGTTACAAATTTGTTCAGAATTCCTGCAACTTTTAATAGTGGGGATAAAATCAGGCAGCCACTGAGGATAAAATACAGTCCCTGGGAGAAATCAAATGTTGTTCTTTTGTTTTGTTTTGTTTTTTTGGTAAAGTGGATATGGTAAGAGTTAAATTTTTATTAACACGTGTAGTCTAAAGTTGCAAAAATTGTCCTCATTCTTCCATTGTCTCTTTTTTACCAGTCTCCTGACCTTCAAAGACAGGATACCTGGCCTCCACATCGGCCCACGTGATGGTGCCGTTGGCCAGATCGCAGACGATACCAGGCAGTTCAGAGACCTGGGGGAGAGAAGACCCAGCATCAGCCAACTTGCACACTCCCTGCAGAATGCCAGCGTCGCCTTACAAACCGTCCTTCATGTCTCCCGTCACTCCCTGGGCCCTACCTAACCACACCCACCCTGTACCCTCTTCCCAGGCCTCAGTCCATGCTCTTCCTCCAACCCACAAAGCTCACGACCTTCCCTGGAAAACTCAATCTAGGCACAAAGCCTTTCCTATCTTCTCTAAATCTTCACTTTGACTTGAAACAGCTTCATATGCATCGCACGCCACCCTTCACTCTCCTAAGTCGCAATGGACAGCACTGCATCAGGTAATGGTGCGCAGCGTACCAGGCAGGCTAGCTGCTGCTCAGCCTTCAGCCAATGCAGCAGCCGTCCTCAACCCTGAGTACACGAACAGGCCACTGGTCAGGCTTGCTCTTCTGACCCCTGAATGTCTGGGAGGCCTGGGGTGGAGATTACACTGAGAACCCAGTGGCCAGCTGACCTCACGTCACCAGTCCAGGGGCCACACTTTAAAACCTATAGCCACATGGGAATATAGGTGTGGAGTAGCCAGATCTGGTTTGTAAGGCAAGGCAGATATTTATGCCTTGTGAAGTAGGCTATAAACTCCTTGGGAGAAAAAAAAGTTTTTTTTTTTTTTTTTGAGCAGTCTTTTATTTCTGTTTTCCCTACTACTAACTCCATCAAGCTGAGCACATAATAGGCACTCTAACTAAATACCTGCCCACAGCCAATAAATTAGCCAGGCAGTTGTCAACTAAGTGGGCCAGTCTGTCCTTTCCCTTATCACCCTCCTTCCCTTTCTGTTCTTCCCTTTCCATTAAGTAAAATTACTGAAACATTATCCACTGTTTTGAATGGATCACAACAGAAGAACTTATGTATATAAACATGAATACATTTCTATACAAATGGGTAAAAATGCCTCAGACCCCACAAGCCTGCCAATAAAACTATGGCAACAGCCTCCTGGCATCACATTTCTCGTACCCAATACAGAAAAAACATAAAAGCAAACTGCTAAAGAATGAGCTCAGATCAAATAAATGCCTATAAAATATTACAGAAGTGCTAATGGATATTTTTACAATTAAGCCAAACAGATTTGGGCATCTAGGCTTCCTCTGATACAAGGCTCTCATTAAAATTACAAAAGAAAAGAAAGAAAAATGGAGTACAAGAGAAATCTAACTCAAACCAGTTGGAACTGGTGAACACTTCCAAGATTAAAATGCGGAAGGGCAGGCAGTCACCTCTGCTCTGATCTGCCGCATGGAGTCACGGTCCCTTAACGTTGCCGTGTGAGGGGTCTTGTTCACTGTATCGAAGTCAATGGTGATCCCAAAGGCCACACCAATCTCATCCGTCCTGGCGTAGCGCCTCCCAATGGACCCGGAGGAGTCGTCTACTTTGTGGGACACGCCATTCCTTGTCAGAGCTTCCGCTGCACAGAACAGATGAAATGATGACAAAGAAAAGAAAGGAGTCCCAGTGTGACCTGAACGCCATCTTACAAGCTCAGGAAACTCACAAAAGGGGTCAAACGACAGAGCAACAAATTCCAGTTGTAAAAGAAAAAGAAATCCTGTAAGTTTAATAAACTCTTCCCTGGAGTCCTTCCCAGCTACATGTGACAGAGGGGACCGAGTGTTGGCCAAGGAGCCAAGGCCAGGAGGTGGGTCCAGCACCACCAGCTCTTGTCTGCATGCTTGCCCTGAGTAGCCCACAGCTTCCTTCCACCCCTATCTGAGGGCAGAGGGAGCACTAGATGGCCCCCGGGTCCCTTTCAGTGCCATGCACGCCACGACTAGGGCTGCCACACTTCACTCAGGTTCCCCCCAGTGAAGACGGCACATGGCCACCATGAGTAGGCCTGAAATCAAACTCTTGGGCCCTACCCTGATTCATTTAATACTAGGACAAAGCACTCTGAAAACACACACACTCTCCCAGAAATAAGAACAGAGGAAAAATCACTTAGATTTGTCCTTATTCAATTTATATTTTTATTGAACTAAATGGTACATTTCCTAAAACTGAGCGTACTTAATGGTGTTCCCATGGAGATTACCCAAGTAGCTCTGCTTACATAATTCCTTGACAAACGGCATGAACTCTTGGTTCTGGCTGAGCGGAAGGACGGAACATTTGAATGGAGCAACCACAGCTGGGAAACTGAAGAACTGCATGGTTTAAAAAGAAAAAAATAGAAAGATGTTATGCTATGTACACCTAAACGGTCATGGGCCGAACAACACAACATTATAGTGGGTGCTGGCCCAGCACCATTTCACTGTCCAGCCGCCAGAAAGCACAAGAAAGGCTGAATGGCCAAGAAGGAACCAGACTGAGACCTTGCCCCAGCTCCGGCTTCGGGCTTCTGAATATCAGCTTCTCAGTCGAAAACATGTTTTTTATCATCTGCTCTGTTTATTTCACAAGTAAAAAATGTCAAATAACATGAAAAAATTCTGAAAACCATTATATATGCAAGACGGGGGCTTTCTAGTCCCATGTAAAAAAGCCTTACTTCATTCATTCTGTGAAGACTGCCTTAAAGACACCCACGAAATCAAGTAACAAGGCAGTGCACACAAGCCACAGTCCATCCTGTCCTTTCAGAGAGCAATCCAGCTTTAACAACTCAAAGCTTAATTAGTACAAAAAAGTACTCAACAACCAAAAAGATCTGTGCACCTATACTGAAAATTATAGCCCTCCAGCTCTGCTCTGAAAGAGGCCTCTGGGTAATTTGGACTTCAAACAAAGCAGACGCTGTAGAGAGCAAACTTGCCTGCCCCCTTGGATTAGGGATGAGAGCTGAATGCAGTTCTTAAATAGTATTTGTATTAAAAGGTTGACTTGAAGGTAAGCATATGTAACTTGGAGTGAATTTTTCCTGTACAAATAATGAGTAACACATTTCCATTATTTCAGTTATGCAGTTTATTTCATACCTTTCAGTTTAGATTCCCACGCAAAACTTAATAGCCTATTGTGTCAGGCAATACGAATATTCTACATGAGCCCTGCACTATAGCAGTACAGCTGCCAGCATCCCAGAATTTTCAGAATTCAACTCCCCTTTTCCATTAATTCCATTTAATGAGAGAGAAGTAGGAACCTACCTTTATAGAAAAAACATTCTTTAATTTCACTAGCAATATTTTTACATTAAATTTATAAGCAAATGGACTGAGGCACTAGGTGCCATTAACTTAGAAACATTTTTGGCTTCACAAAGCCTAATCAAATCTCTCTTCAAGATGGGGCTCTATGCAATTCATAAAACACTGCTATTAATTTATTCTTGTTTAGCTTCTATGTCTATTAAAGCTCTAGTTATATCAATATTGTTAGATTTAAAGGAATAGCTAAAAGATTTTTTGAAAAGCCATTTATTAGAAAAATGAGCAGGAAAACCATGAAACACACTAGCTATGTAAAAGGAGTATGTTTAGTTCTATAGATGGTTCTTCCAAAAGGACGGAGCCTGACAGTTGGTACACCTGGTGCCAGCCCAGGTCCTTATTGCCTGCTCCAAGAATGAAGGGCTGCTTCACACCAGAAGGTAAAGGAGCAGCTTAAGGGCAGGGATTCAGAGAGCAACTTTATCATCCCTATGTTACAAAGGCGCATCAGACCTTTTTAAACACTGGCACCAGTTCATTCTTCAAAGTTAAATGCTCTGGGGAAAAACACAGACTTGATGCCCTGCATGAGGAAAGCTCTGCTTTAGAATGACAATGTGACATCACACCCCCTCCTTTCTGGCCATTCTTCTGACTGGTTATGAAATCACTCCCTAGAAATTAGAGTTATCCTTTCCACAGGCAGAGATGAGACGTGACTGGTAAAGTAAAGGAATAAAATGGAAGGCATGAAGCTACGCTGAGAACCACGAGAGCCAGGAGGAAATTCACGGGTGCTGATGAAGACACCTATGACTTCTGTCTTCAGCTGTGCCTGAGGGCCATGGGAACTACACCCTAGGTACTGCCCAGGTTACAACCCATTGGACCCATGCACTATAATCAGGTTGGGTTTTTAAGACAAACAATCGAAGAATAATCAAACAAGCCTCCACAGATATCTAAGTCTCAAACCTAGCCATCAGTGTCCCTGGAATGTAATCTAACAAGTTACATCTTCCCCAGAGAGCCCGCCAGGTGAGCTCAGGCAGTGTAAGAGGGCTCCCCGCAAGCTGGACAAGTACACAAGACAGTTGCCGGCTGGTTCAGTTCTATGAGCCTTCTCGCCCTTCCTTCTCAATTTTCTGAAAATAAGATGGCATCCAGAGAGCATCACTCATCCACTGAGGCAACAGACTTCCCCACACAGGCTCTGCCTCAGAACAGTGTGCCAGGCAACTAAAGCAGTGGCTCCCAGAGCAACCTACACACACTGAAGCTCAAGCATGGCAACATCTTTAGTGCCTGGCCTGGTGACTTGCTACGCAAAGACGACCCTACTGCATTACAGCAGTGGGTGATCATTTTAAGGAAAAGGCCTCGGTTTCTTAAGAAGGAACTCACCCCCTCACGTAGCCCCCCGCCCCTTTTGGCAAAAAATTAACCTCTTAGAAAGTCATTTAGATCAGTGACACTGATCTTTTTCATAATTGTATAAAAAGCAAGGGTAAGTGATGCTTTCTTTTTGTCCAGTGTTTCAGTAAAGGTCAGCAGACCCACAGGCCAGCTTACCGTTCTTTGCTCGTCTCCTTCTCGGACATGGAATGTATGCTCAAGTATGGTGTACATGATCCTGCCCAGGCCAAAGGAGGGCTCGATCACACTTGGAACAACTTCTTCCACTGCAAAATAGGTACAAATTCTGTAACAGTCTCTCAGATGCCATACGAAGCATTTGCGAGCTTAACTGAGCAATTCTTAGCACTAAAAATCTCTCTCATCTAGAGAGACTGTTATCTCTGTTCATCAGGACCAAGAATCAGAACCTTCATAAAAACTACTCCCTGGCAGGAAATGTGATACCTTCAAAGAGAAGTTTGAATGCCAAGAAATTTTCACCAAGTTAAATTCTTTGTTCATGTAACAGAAAAATGAAAGGACCATTCCTTCCCTGGTAGATAACCAAAAACTGCAGTAACTACACTTTACCATCTGCCTGTTTCTTTAGAAAGTATAATAAATTGTGAGCTCCAATAAAACTTTACTGGAAGTAAAAAAATCTACATCATAGCTGACAAAATGAACATCAGGCACATTTTAGCAGGGGCTTTTCAGCTCTTCCCATAGGCAAGACTATACCTATAGTACACAAGGGGAAAAAATTAATTTTTATTATGGAAAGGAAAAAGAACAATTAAGTGCTGCTCATGCTTAAGACTATCTGACTATGACCCTAGAGAATTTATGTTTTAGGGTAAACAACTACTACCATCAAACCTTCAGTTCTAAAGGAGAAGCTGCTCATTTTGTCAGTGATTCAGAACAACAACACCTTTTAGAAATATGACCAAGGACTTCTTCTGCCTCCTCCTATGGCATCTGAACAGTGGTTTAGTTCTGAAGTAGCCGCCAGGATGGTAGCTATAGCCCCATGGCTGGAGGGGCCCCCACAGACTCCGGTTTCAGACTTAGAGGAAGTGGGTAGGCAAGTCTAGTGTTGCCACAAGCAGTAGCTTCTCAGACACTGCCGCTGGGGCCAGGAGCTTCACAACAGCCACAATAATCACAGTGCCCTCCACATCTGCACCAAAACACTCAATATCCGATTTACACTATTTGTTCTACAAAATAATCACTTCCCTTAGCTTTTTAAAAAGTATGAAAAGGTCACTGATCTGAATGAATTTTTAAGAATTTTTTTTGCCAAAAGGAGAGGAGGCTGAGCAAGAGAATGAGTTCCTCCTTTTGCTTAAGAAACCAAAAGACTTTTTCTTAAAATGACCAAAAGGGGCCCAGCAGGATGGCTCAGTAGTCTAAAGCGCCTGCTTAGGAAAGCTTAGGCAGCTGCAAGGACTGCGGTTTGATCCCCAGCACCACATGCTGTGCCAGCCCTGCCCTTAGGGCAGGCTGAGCTGGCCATAAAAATAAACAAACAAAAGCTCTGAAACAAGAAAATAAAATAAAATAAAATAATTCTTTTAAAAAAATGACCAAAAGGGAGGGAAAAAATTAAATTAAAAAAAAAATACACACACACACACATATGTATTCTTAAAATGTACTTCAGAACACAAGAAACATAAAAGTATTATTTTACAGTATGACTATGTTGGAAGAGGAAAAGAAGCCCAATTTTCTCTTTGAAATTTCTCTAACTTGGTTATAACATAAAAACAAAATATTTATAAAAATTCAGGAGCAGTAATTTGTTTAATTGCTTTTACAAATTTACCATGGAGTGTTTTCTGGAATCGCTTCACACTGACCATATCTTTTGTTAACTGAAATGATTTTCCTTCTGTTTCAATAGTGAATTCCCTATATATAGAAAAAAAAGAAAACAAAACAAAACATGTAATAGTTAAAGTATGCATTCCTGTGCTTTGATTTAAACAACTTTTGTAGATTGATAAATTGCTTTTCATTTCAGATATAATATTTGGTCATGACAGTCAGATTTAGATATGACAGTCAAAGCTAACTTATTTCATAAGTAATAACAAGTTAAGGATTACCCTAATTATGGCACCAAATAATATTCTGGGGAGGCATGCAAAAGATGGCATAAAATTTCAGAAGTGACATAATGACAAATTCAGCTTTGAAATTAAGGCTAAACCAAAACCAAGTTTTTAAAAGCTCAGCTTTAGAATAACAGACTTGTCAGAAATAGAGGTCTGCAGGTAAAACAGGTGCTATTCCCTTTACTGTCTCCAAAATATAAAATATGAGCCAGCTTGCCCTCTTACAGAAATAACCTTAAAACTCCCACACTATTTCCAAAATAAACTAGCACTTATGTTGATGATCAACTGAAAAGAAATCCAATTATTGTGTGATGTGTTGGCATACAGCCTGCTCCCTCCCCCCACCAAGTCACTGGCTCCCCACACTCACTAGGAAGCATCTCGCTAGCCGGGCGTGGTGGCGCACACCTGTAATCCCAGCACTCGGGAGGCTGAGGCAGGAGGATCGGTGCAAGTTCGAGACCAGCCTGAGCTACAAAAGTGAGCTCAAGGCCAGCCTGAACTGCATAGTGAGACCTTGTCTCAAAAAGACAAAAAAAAAAAAAAAAAAAAAGGAAGCATCTCGCTAACACCTGCATTGGAGCTTACAAAGTTCTCACAGTATGAAGACCTGCTTGGATCTCTCTGGCATCACAGCTGCGTGGTGCTCAGAAGGCGCCCTCGTGTGGCTGTCTTGAAGTTGTGCAGCGAGCACACACTACAGCTGCATTGTGCTAGTCCCTACAACCTCATGCCTCAGTGTTTGTGCATGTATTAAATATCTACAGTTTCTCATGTATTCTCTCGGAGAATACCACTCCACATATGGAGCAGGTTAACAGCCACAAAAGTTGTAATTAGAAAAGAGACGGCCATTGCTTAAGACTACCTTACTTGTGAATAATGAGACCTAACTTATAACCATGTAGCTCAGAGACAGGTATGCTGATAAAATGAGCACTGTTCTTATCATGGGATATTCAATGTCTCATTTCATGTTGTTCTGGCATAAACAGATATTGTTGCTAGAACCAGCAATTTTTTTGGGAGGTGGTGGGAGGGTACCAGGGATTGAACTCAGGACCCTGCACTTGCCAGGCAAGCACTTATTCTACTGACCTATCTCCCAGGCCCTGAATACCAGTAATGTTTTAGAAGTAACAGATGGATACTTTCACCTTGAACCTGACAGAGCTCACCTCGTTTCAGTTTTTCAAAAGTACACATATGCAGGCACCCTAACCTAGAACATTACCATGCCTCCCTTTCTTCAAAAACCACAAATTGGCTTTGTTATCACAAACTAGATTCGTCTTTCCTAGAGCTCCACATCTAAGCTTCAGTGTAAGGCTTCTCTCATTTCATCTAATGCCCATATAATGGGTTGGCAAGGCTTCTGTGGAAAGCCAGATATGAAACATACAGGGTTTGGGACCACATATAATTGCTTGCATTGTTTTTCATTTGTGATATTGTTTTTTGAACAACCTTTTGAAAAGGCATACTTGGCTGGAAGTATGTAACAAAAATATGTACACTAGTTAGTAGAAGGAGTACTCTGTGAGTGGCAGGCTGAAATGATTAAGAATATTTGTATCGTCTAACTCGTCTCAATGTTTGTCTACTTGTTCTACCAGTTACTGAGATGGACATGCAAATCAACTATAACTGTGGAATTTGTTTTTTCTCTGCTGCTTCTGCAGTCCTGTTTTAGCTGCATGCCCATTTAGGAATATGATTTCTTGCTGAACTGATCCTCCATTACTTCAAAGATTTTTCTCTTTTTCAGTCTGATTCTCATATGCCTCCATGTGCTTTTGATTAACCTGCTTAGAGTTAAGCTTCCTAAATCTCTGGGATTGTAGTTTCCATCAAATTTGAAAATGTTTCAGCTACTGTATCAGGACCTATTCTTTCTGCTTACCCTTTTGCTCTCTGTGACTTCCAATCACACTAAGCTAAACTGCCTACTGTTCTATGAGCATTTTTTGCTCTGGTCTCTTATTTTCTATGCTTTGTTTTGAACAGTTTCTGTTGCTCCGTTTTTATGTTCAATGATCTTTCTGCTCAAAGTTTAATCTGCTCTTGGACCCACCCAGTGACATCTCCATTTGAGGCTTTACCTCCAGATGCTCCACGAGGCTCTAGTTCCACATCTCCCTTAAGACATTCATGCTGTAACGTCCTCGACAGCAGGAAGCATACTTATCATTATTTAAATGTCCGCACCTATTGCCACATAACTGCTATTTCTGGGTGTCTCTTTCAACTGACTTTTCTCATTGTGAGTTGCACTTTCCTTTTTCAGATATAGAGAAATTTTTTATTAATTGCCAGATGTTATACATTTTAATTATTTAGTGCTGGGTATGTATTTGGTACAGGGTCTCACTATGCAGGTCATGCTCACAGTGATCCTCCTGTTTTTAGCCTTGCCAGTGCTGGGATTACAGGTGTGTACCACCATGTCCAGACCTGTTGGCTGGCTCAGAGCACCTGAGGGGCAGGGCCAGCATGGCATGTGGTACCAGGGATAGGAGCCCGGTCCCTGGGTGCCTGCGCTTGCCTAAGCAGGAGCTTAGTCCACTGAGCTACCTTGCTGGTTCAGTACCAGCTACTTTTAAAGTTTTTTACGAGACCCTGTCTCAAAAAGACCAAAAAAAAGAAAAAAAAAAAAAAAAAAAAAAAAAAAGTTTTTTAAAAAGCATCTGTCTCTGTCTCATCCATGCTAAAGCAATTACAGAAAGAACTGCAAAGGACCAGAAACTTGAGATGTAGTTTTTATTTTTATTTATTTATTGTTTTTTAGGGAAGGGTCTACAGGGTGTTCAGGGTCTCACTACTAGATTAGACTCATAGTAATTCACCTGTTTACAGCCTCCCAAGAGCTGGGATTACAGGTGTGTACCACCATGCCCAGTCTCAACTGGAGTCTCACCATGTCCCTCCACCCCTCCCCCAGCATGGAGGGCTGGGGTCATACCCCTGGCCCCTGCACATGCTTGCAGGCACTTTAATCTGCTGAGCTATTTGGTAGATGTAGTTTTTAAACCTTCCTTAGACACTACCTTAGATACATCTTCTCGAAGAAATTAGAAAAAATATAAAGATCTTTTTTTTTTTTTTTTTTTGGCCTTTTTGAGACAGGGTCTTGCTATGCAGTTGAGGCTGGTCCTGAGCTCACTTTTGTAGCCCAGGCTGGTCTCGAACTCATGCCAATCCTCCTGCCTCAGCCTCCCGAGTGCTGGGATTATAGGCGTGCGCCACCACGCCCAAAAATATAAAGATCTTTATAGTTCATTTCAAACCTCTTTCTAGACTATGATGTCAAAATCCTAGCAAAGACAGTCATTCAAATATAGCCATGTCACAGTTCTTTTCTGCAAAATAATTTCTAAAAACACTAATCTCATCCTAAACTCTAGAAAGAGGGCAACAGGACAGGGCTGAATGGAGCTCACATGAAGTACCCATCTTCCACTTACCCTTTCTCACTCAGAAGCCTCTCCATCTCCGTAACGTAACACTCATCACAAACGGCCAGGTACTCCATCACCAGCTTTGCATCCTTCTTATAGGCCTTTCCCACTGCTCCCTTGTTGGGTTCAAATTGAACAACATTAACTGTTCTGTATGCAACAGTCAAGGAACCACAAAACATGGAACTACCAACAGCCACTATCAGTTCTCTAATAGTGCCTTACATCCTGCTTGTTTATGCTGATTGCACATGAAAGACAAAACAACTATCTACATGATCAGAGAAACCCCACTTAAAAAAATCAGGAAATACGATCAACAGGTACACTTCTGGAGTGAAGGAAAAAGGTTATTATCCAACGGGCAATACAACCTACTCCATAGTACTGAAACTTTTGTAACATTTATTCTAAGATATTCAACAGGGCTGGGCAATAGCCGGGCAATAGCGTCGTGGCAGAAATGCCTGCCTGGCAAGCACAAGGTCCCAAGTTTGACCCCTGGTACCGCAAATAAAAAATAAAAATAAAACATTCAACACATGAAAACTACAAGTACAGAGAAGTGGAAAGGAGCAACGAGGGAGGTAAGTGCTACAATTTCAAACCATCTCCATCATCCAGCCACAGAACAAAACCTAGCATGGGACTTACACATCAGTAAGCTGTTTGGCTTTGGACCCCAATATCTGGCATGACTGGAAAGGATATAGGTTCTTTCAGGGGTTTCTCAGCTACAAGTGGGACTTTGGTGGCTCGTGCATGACAAGAAAGGTCGTAACAGGAACGGTCGGCACATCCAACAATCTCAATCCAGCCCTAGAAAGGAAGAACAATAAAAACATCTATGCTTCTATTCTGTTTGGTCACAAATGAAGACAACTAATACCTGGCACTATTCAAGGATAGTTCAATTGTAGGATCTCCAATTAGACTTTTCAAATTTATGAAAAGCTAACAGTTCTGTATATTAGGCAGCTGATATACTTATAAAATATAATTCACATTGTACACAAAGTCATATTTCCTGGATTTACATTGCTACATTGCAATTGTGAGGAATTACCCTTATAAGGTAATCGTTATTCCTGTTTTAGGAGCTTACCACATAAATTAAATAGGAACCTATATAAAAGTTACAGATATGATATTTGTAAGTAAGATTCAAGATGAACTGGGGAGAAACCATCCTTCCACTGTATGAAATTCCTACTGGCTACACAACTTGCATCTTGGCTAGGGCTAGCTAAATACACCTCTACTTGCAAAGAGTGTGAACATTTGTGCTAACTTACAGAACGAAAGAAAACTCAGTAAAGAGTAGGCAAAGGTCAGATCACTAAATAAAATTAAATAACAGGGTTACAATCCCATTGCTGTCAGATCTATTACTTGTGAATACATTCATCACAGATGGGAGGGGTGTCCTGGGGACCAAACAGGGCCTTCACAACTATCTCCCATCCCCTTTTTAAACTGAAATTCTTATCCTTCTATCTTAGCCCTTCATGGTGCTGAGCTTACAGATGTACACCATCGCACCTGGTTTGTAAGACAGATTTAAAGAGTAAATTTTACATGTTTTTCAAAGAACCTACCATGGACTGACTGCTTATGTTTCTCCCAAACTTCTAACCTCCAGTGTAAAAGTATTAGGACAAGGAGACTTTAGAGGTGATTAGGCCATGAAAGTGGAGCCCTGATCAATGGGATCAGAGCCCCTACACTAGGAGCCCAGGAGTTTTCCTGATGCCTTAGGTAGCAACCTAAGGGTACAGCAAAATCTCACTGTGCAGCCCAGAAAAGGGCTCTCATCAGAACTATACCATGATGCTGCCCAATGACAAGGAAAATACGGGAGACTCAGACATATTTCAGGAAGGTAAAAATAGTGACTTCTTTACGCTTTAATGTCTGCCATTATCTGATATACAGAAGCCACACAAAACTTCTGTGGGAAGAGAGGAATACAATTAGAAAGCTCAACTTTTTACATAGTGGTCTTCAGAATTACTTTTACCTTCTACTTTTGTAAATGTAAGCACTAATGTTTTTTGTAGGACTTACTTTATTATTTTATTTTTATTTTTTTCATTGTATGCATTTGGTACGGGGTCTCACTACACAGTTCAGACTCGCAGTGATTCTTTTTCAGCCTCCCCAGCACAGGGATTATAGGCGTGTGCCACTAGACCCAGACTCAGTCACTCAGCGTGCCCCAAGGGCAGGGGCAGGGCCAGTGCAGTATACGGTACCAGGGACTAAACCCCAGTCCCTGCACTTGCCAAAACAGATGCTTAGTCCACTGAGCTATCTCACTAGTCCTTACTTTATTTTTATTTAGAAAATGAATCAATACAAAAAAAGCCCCATTAAAAAGTAGTAATTGGACCTAATGGTCCTAGGCCGAAGTGGCCTTTCTATGTTGGCCTGTCCCATCCACCAAAGGGAATGCCAGACTCTCTGGTCCCTTGCTGTGCCCGCAATGCAGGGCAACTTCCCCATATTCAAACACTTCCATATATTTACAGAATGAAAAGTGACATTTAGATATATTCATACATTGCAGAATGATCGAATCAGAATATATCCATCACCTTGTGTACTTCTTTCTTGTAGAAACATGTAAAATCTACTTTTAACACTTCTGAAATTCAGGCTATTATCAATTATAATTACCTTATACAGAAGATCTCCAGAACTTATTTACACCTCCTGTCTCTCAATACCATGTTCATTCTCACCAATATCCTTTCTCCACTTACCAGTTCCCAGCCTCTTGTAACCTCTACTCTACTTCTTTGAGTTTGGCTTTTTAGATTCCACACAAAAGTGAGATCATGCAGTACTGGGTGTTTACTGTTTTATTTATTTTTATTTATTTTTGGGTCACCAGCTTGGCCCACCCCCAGGGCGAGGCTGGTACAGCATGTGGTTCCAGGGATCAAACCATGGTCCCTGTTCTTGCCTAGGCAGGTGCTTTAGTCTGCTGAGCTATCTCACTGGCCCTGTTGTGTTTACTTAGTACAATATCCTGTTCATTTATCTGTTGTTGCAAGTGACAGAACTTCCTCCATTGAAAGGCTAAGTAGTACTTATTATGTATCTATACCAAGTATTATTTTATCTACTTATCCACAGATGAGAACTTGCTGTTTTTACTTTTTGTTTTATTCAGAAAAAGTTTTCCTTGGGGCCTGGCAGGATGGCTTAATGGTCTTAAAGCGCCTGCTTAGGAAAGCTTAGGCAGCTGCAGGGACCGCAGTTTGATCCCCAGCACCACATGCTGCACCAGCCCTGCCCTCAGGGCAGGCTGAGCCAGCCATAAAAATAAACAAACAAAAGTTCTGAAACAAGAAAATAAATAAATAAATAAATAAATAAATAAATAAAATTCTTAAAAAGGAAAAGAAAAGAAAGTTTTCCCTGTTCCCCTCTGCCACAAAACACACCAACATCAACCTTGGGATCCGCTTTTCTGAGTTAGGGACGTGAAAGCCTTCTACGTACGTAGGACGTTTTGGACTCTGCATCCCAGCAGTCACAGGCATAATGGGCCATCTCGTTCTCCATGTGCTGCCGGAAGCGGAGCTTGTCTGGAGACACGCCGACCTTCACGAGGTAGAGGTAGATGCGGCCAATGAAATAGCCTAACACTGAGTTGTTGATCACCCCCTAGGCAGATAAGCCAGCAAGCACAGGGGAAGGAATGGGAAGAACACATATTAATGACTTGGCCATAGTCTACTGAAAAACACTTCAAACAGACATTAAACTATTTTTTCTGCTTTCAGAATAATTTTAAGTACCCACAATGTGCTCTGCATTATTTTTAAGGAAGCTACTGTCAAGTTAACAAATGACAATAACAGGGTTGTTCAAAATATGTCCACCATACTTACCTGAGTCTGCAAAACTTCAGCCCAACATAACATACCTTCTAAATCTACAGAGCTAAAAATAATACCCACAAATACCCAAAAGTACAGCAAGGGCATTTTCTGCTGAACTAACAAAAGGTAATGAGACAAGCTAAGGGAATTCTAGCACATTGTTTTATGTACCACCCTCTACAGAACATGTGATACCACACTTTTAGTATCAAAAGGACCTTAGAAATCATCTAGCCCATCTATGAAACGGCCAACCTCTCCTTGGATACTCCTAGCGCAGAGAGCTCGCTGCTGCCCCGGGCAGGTCACTCCACTGCTAGGCGGCAGTCACCGTTACAAGATCCCCAGCCTCTGGTAACCTCTCATTCATGCCTTTCACTCATTTCTCAGGCAGACGTGTAGAAATTCTGTTCATGGAAGGCCTTATCCCAACTGCTAGTGGAACATGGGAGTTCCAAACCCCATGGGCTTGTTTGCCCTGAATTAAATTCTGTCTCCCCTGAAATTGTACACACTTAAAAACTGGATCAGTGAGGCAGTTCTAATTAAGCCAGTAGGCTTTCACATGTCCAATCAAGTATTTCTTTCATGTTTAACACTAAGATCAAGAAACTGAGATGCTGAAATTTTTCTCTTGCTATAATAATACTGTACTATAAACTCTTTGTAAAAACAAAAATGGTATAGGAGTTAGGGCTGAATCTCAATGGTAAAACACTTACTTAGCATACATAAAGCTCTGGGCTTAACCCCAGAGCTGCAAACAAAGAAAATACAATACAGTGTGACTATATTATAAAAAAAAAAAAAAAAAAAAAAAAAAAAAAAAAAAAAAAAAAAAAAAAAAAAAAAAAAAAAAAAAAAAAAAAAAAGGAAAAGAAAATAACTGTTAAAATATATTGTCATCCAGTACATAAAGAAACTTGCAAAGTGTTATAAATCTTGAATGGTCATAATCTAAATTAAGTCCTCTGGAACCTTACCTGCTCAACAGCATCCCCCAGGCGCATTTTCCGAGCAGACTGCCCACTGACCTGGGCTTTTGCTGAGTACAAATAAAGGTGGATGTCTGCTACGTTCTGGAACTTGGGATGGTCTTTCTCATTGGGATCTACAAAGTGTTCAATTTCTGCCATTGTGAATTCTCTGAAAGTAAAAACAGAACAGAAAAAAATCTGCATACTTAATAATAAAAATAAGACCCCTATTTTCAAAAGCATTCTACCATGCAGAGGCCCCAAATTACAGAAATTGCTAAAAAGGAAATTATTTCCTAAGTGAGTAACTACAATAGTTTGGATTGGGTTTGCCTAAGTGCTTATCTTTGAAAACATCAATGACTGGCCTGGGGTCCAGCTCAGTGGAAGATCACATACTTAGCATACACTAGACCCTGTATTCAACCCAGACCCAGGAGTAACGGCATAATAACTTTGCTGCTCACTATTTAAACTAATCAAACTTCTCTCAAATATTAATTCCCTGTATCTAGTGACACTACTTACAATGGAAAATAATTTTTACAAAGCAGATTAATATAGCTTTTTTCTCTCTCTCTCTAAAGAGGCCAAGAATCAAACTCAGGACCTCACACTTGCCAAGCAGACACTGCATCACTGAGCTACATCCCCAGTACCTAACATAGCTTTTAAAATTAGAAAAACATAACCAAATACCACACACACATACAGACAAAAGATACTGAATAGTGCTATCCAAATAAAATAATCTTAGAGGCCGGGGAGATAGCTCAGTAGAATAAGTACTAGCCTGGCAAATGTAAGGGCCTGAGCTCAATCCCCAGTTTTGAAAAAAAAAAAAAAAAACCACCAAAAAACCCCAAATAAAACAGTCATCCCTAAAGCACCAGCAAGTCTTTACAAATATATACTAAATGAAGCAACTGTTACTCATTCTGGAAAGAACAGGAAATTAAGACTGTAGTGAAATGGCACTTTCGTTTTTATACTGATGTGATTTCTTCTCTTTTACTAATCTAAACAAGTAAATGATTGATAATAGCACCATACAGATGCTTCTTTAGAGCAACAGCTACTTAAATAAAGTGTTATTCAAGGCAAAGAACATGAGGCATGAATTGAACAAGCCAGCATCAAGCTCACTGTATAATGCTGACATAAATATGCACAGAGCAATGATTTCCCAAAGAGATTTCTGTGAATAGCAGCTTAGTAACTATTGCAGGGGAGGGAGAATTTTAAGTTAATTTTATGAGCCAAAATCAAATCTCTCTTCTTTAAAAAAACAAAAAACAAATCACATTTACTGGGTAGACTGTTGTGATTATCTCAAGTGTTTCAGAAGCAATGTAAAACTGCTTAGATCATTCCTAAAACACACAAAATACACTGCAACAGTTTTACTTTTCCAATTTTATTTTTTAATAGTATTCCTTATTGGAGTCTGCAGCACCCAGGTCTTAACTAGCTTTCAATACTATTTGTTTTATTTACATTTACTGGTACAATCTAGGTATGTGTAATGGCCACATCCTAGAATTTGTGCTTGTATACGGTATGTCTTGATTGCTCTGTTTTCCCCCACTCCCATCCCTACCCTTCCCTGTTCATGAAATTACTATTTATCCTTTTTTCTGATTTTGCTCTTGCCCTTTTTTCTGCTCCCTCCCTACTTTCCTCTTCCCTTTGAACAGTTTTTTTCCTATTTCACAGTATCTATTGTACATTTTTACTTATTTACAATTTTAACACTACGCATTAAACATTTGCTAACACAGGAAAGTGAGACACAGCATTTGTCCTCTTCGAGCTTGTCACTATGCTAACAGGAACCAAACATCTACAAGGTGGGACAGATAAGTTAATAATCCAGAACCCCAAGAAATGTATTATCAAAGGTTTCCCTTTGTTCTGTCACAGTATATCTGAAGTTTGTTGAAAAGATTTTAAATATTCTTCAGGTATAATGAAAGAAAGGAAATAAGGAAAACTGTAATATTAAAAGTCTACTCCTTAAAAAAAATACTGCAACTTCAGGCACAAACTCAACGCCTATGGACCATGAGTACACCAGGCCTGAAAACCGGGCTCTAAAAGTGCTTTTCACCCATCAGTTGCGCCCCTCCTACCAACCCCACCCGTGGGAAGCACACCACTGCGAAAAACACACCTCAGCTTCGAACATGCGCACTTGTAAGTGGCTTGCATTTTAACCCACCCAATGGGTAAATCCAACAAACACCAGAATTCCCATCCCACAGAACTCATCTTGGACATTCCTGCACCCCATGCATACAGCAGCTCAAGGGCACAGGGCGCCTCTTTCCCTTTTGAGCACCTGCATTCTATTTCTTTTGAGTGCATACTTTTAAAATTCTACCTAATAAATCCTCATATGACTTTCACCGACAGCATCTTAGTAATATTCCTTTCCTGTAACAGAAGTTAGTGAGACTACACCCATTCCCCAGTGGGATGAGTCAAATTTCTCCAGCTCCGCTTTGGGGACTTCAGTGGGCTCTGTCCCATGGGCTTGCTCACCACCCAGTCTGAGCCAATGGCTACGTTATTTAGCTTGCCAGGGGTAATCATTCACAAGCCAGAGATAAGAATCAACACCCACACCGGTCTGATTAGCTCTGCCTTCTGTCTTTGAATTTAGGCCCTGAAACTGTGAAGTAGTAAGCTACACATAACATAGGTCAGGAGACCAAACCAGCCAAGCAGAGAGGTTTTTTCTTTTTTTTTTTTGGCGGGACCGGGGTTCAAACTCACGACCTTGCACTTGGCAGGCAGGCACTTGTGCCACAGAGCTATCTCCCTAGCCCCTCAGAGAGGTTTTTTCTTAAAAGTTGTATTTGCAAGGTAATATTATGATTTTAAACATAATATGGAATGATCAAATCAAGTTAATAAATTAATCCATTATTACAAATATTTAATACTTTATGGTAAGAACACTTGAGATGCTGATACTTGTTCTCTTAGCAGTCCTGAAATGTGCAGCATGTAGTAAGCTACACATACGCACCATGCTGCGCAATACACCTAGCCAGCCGGGACTTCGCACCATCTCATCATCATCCCCACGCCCTCCTTACTCCCAGTACCCAATAACCATTCTACTCTCTGCTTCTGACTTCGCCTGCTTCAACTTTCAAAGCATAAAAATTTTAAAGGCTTCATGAGGGGCTGGGGAGATAGCTCCATGACACAAGTGCCTGCCTGGCAAGTGCAAGGTCATGAGTTCAAACCCTGGTCCCGCAAAAAAATTAAAAAAAAAAAAAAAAGCTTCATGAGCAATGTTTTTTAAAAAGTTTTTTAGTAACATCTATTTGTTTATTTATTTATTTATTTATTTGGTACAGGGTCTCACTACTCAGCATATACTCATATTAATCCTCCTGTCTCAGCCTCCCCAGTGCTGGGATTTTAGGTGTGTGCTACCACATCCAGATTCAGTGGCAGACTCCGAATGGGGTCCACACAGCTTGGACAGGAATCAAACCCGGGGTCCTCACACTTGTCGGGCAGGCACTCAGACAGCTGAGCTACCTTCCCAGCCCTTTGTGAGCAACCTACTGTACTAATTTAAACAAAAGGAAGGGTAACTTACATAGGAAGACTGCTTTCCTCGTGACACTCACTGCTAACAAACTAAGCCGAGTCACACAAAGAGATTCTGACTAATGAAACAATGAACTTGCGATGGTACATAGCACCTAGCCAGTCGCAGACAAGACACTCCAAGGTGAAATGACCAACTGCTGACAAGCTCCTTGGCTATCCCCTCAGCTAATCCTTCTGTCCACTCTTCAGTTCATGAGCAACAGACTTTGTTCTTACTTCTTAATCCATTCACAATCTTCCCCTAGGTACTCCATTTAATGCAAATCCTCCCCAAAACACTAGCTGCAGATGACAGGGTCTTGCTAAGCTGGCTTCAAATTTATCCTATCTCGGCCTTCTGATTAGCTAGAGTCACAAATGTTTTTGTTTTTGTAATACCTAAAGTTTCTAATGATCTCTACACAAAAGTCCAAGAGGGACCCTCACATCCCTCCTCTAGGCTGTGAAGGTCTTTCCTCCCTAGAGTCTCCTTCCTGAACCATAAGCCTTAAGGGCACCATGTGGTCACCACACAGGGCCCTTTCCTCAGAGGAAACCATGTGAGTAACAAGATGAGGCAGGTGCTATGGCTGCTTTGATCTGGAGTCAACAGCTGAGACATACCATGACTAAAGTGTGTAATTACAGCAAGTAAAAGAAGAAGAGAAGAAATAGGAGACAGTCTAGGGCTGGGGGAACACGTAGGCTAGGAGCCTAAGAGCTAAGTGTAGCAGACCACCTATCTCTATAGGGCATGTGTCACTCTAAGATGAGATCAGAAGGAAATATATAGAAATCACAAAGAGCTTACATCATGACTAGGTAAGTCACAGTATTTCTGAAGAAAAACTGAACTAAAAAAATGCCAGAGTGCCTTCCCATACATCCCTGGGCATATCTAACAAAAGCATGTTATGAGAGTGCTGGCGGTACTTCAACTACAACAGATGGGGTACGCTGGCTAGCTGGCTCTTCTGTCATAAAGGTTCCCAAATATCTTGGGGGGTATTTCCTGGTTACTTTGAAACACCTTCCAGCAGAGTTATCTGCCTACGCACCAAGAATAACGCCTGCAGCATAACCACGCACCCTCATTCCACACTCACATACATCTCCATGACCAGAATGGCTCAGGCTTAGACATCTGGATCTTAACTGCTCAATACATGACAAATGAGACAAAAAGGTAATTTCTGAGCAAGTAAGAAGCTTAAGGTATTTCCCACCCATCTTTACTTTCCCTCTTAAGTTCACTTTTGTCACTCAAAAGCCAGTTGCCTGAGGCGACATTTGGAGACTATAAATGTAAAACTGCATGAACACAGAGAAGACAAAAAGATCCACAATCGGGGTTAAAAGAACATTGTTTAAAACAGTGAGCTTTAATTTCCATTTCACTGACAAGAGGAGTACCTGACTCGGATCAGCCCAGACCGCGGGGAGATCTCATTTCTAAAAGAATTTCCAATCTGGGCAGCAGCGAAAGGCAACTTCCCTTGGTTGAATTCCAAAAGTCGCTTGAAATTCAGGAAAATCCCTTGTGCGGTTTCTGGTCTCAAATATCTATAAATTGAAGTAAGTGAGTCTGTTATAAAGAAATAAATTGTGTTTTCTAACAAATACAATTCTACACACAAATTTCGAAAGTCCCACATGCCCCATTTGCACAGCATGGCTGCACAGCCTAACGTGAAGTCTTAGCAGCACGTGCTCTCCTCAGTAGCCAATCTGCTCAGAACGAGTACTCCGAAGGACAGCTACTCCATGGTGGCACCTCAGTGTTAGGACTCCCCTAGAACCTCCGCTGTCCTCTTGAGCAATCATTTATACCAAGGTAGGTGATAATTTCAGTTCCTTCTGAAAATAAGACCCATGGCTAATAACCCGATATTAAAACATTAATATGGGGTAAGATGAAGGTAGTTTGGGCTAAGGTGTAAAGTTGTAGCTCACTTATCAATCATCCTGGCAACGGGCAGCTGTCAGAGTTCCTTCTATCATTTTACTCTTAGTAGTTTATATTTCCAGAAGTCTCTATATTTCTCTATTATTTGAAAGATAGAGCCAAGCAACAACACATCGTTATCTCCACTTTATGCTCCTCAGTTTCATAGAACATCTTCTATGGAAAGTAAGCCCTAAAAAAGCGTTCCAAACGACCTACATCAAGCACTAAAATTATGCCACATTCTCACTCTAACTGACTCTTCCGTTTTTTTGTGGTCCTTTCCAGATTTCATCCAAATATAAGTATTTTATATAAGATAGTTTGTATGCACATTTATAAGGTAGCATATATAAATTATGAATTTGTTTTGCTTACTTTATACTTTTTTACATTCTAATTGTAAAATTTTCTCATTTAACAGTCACAGAGCATTCCACTAAAATGATCTATTTAATAATTTGGTTAGAAACTCAAATTAATAAACAAGTAAATTATCTTTATTTTTAATTCGTATCGTTTTTTAAAGTGCATTTTCTTTTCTTTCTTTCTGAATTGTGCCCTTAGATAAATTCCCAGGAATGGACTGCTGCCTAGGTCAGAGGTTGTATCCTGTATGATTTGCCATATAAAACATCAAAGTGAAAGGCAGGAAATATCCCAAGTCAACCTGGTATCTTATTAACATTTCTGCATGATAATTTTTTTTTTGTTTTTGTGGGACTAGGATTCGAACTCATGACTTTGCACTTGCCAGGCAGGCACTTGTGCCACAGAGCTATCTCCCCAAGCCCCTGTCTGATAACATTTTTTCACAATTAACTTTTAATTATTCTTTAGTTTCTTCTTGAGGAAACTGATTCATCTAGCTTCCTCTAGACAAAACTCTTACCCTAAGACAACACTACTAAAAAACAAAACAAAACCTTGATGATATGAAGTAGACACTGGCTAAGTCTGTTAACATTTTAAACAAAGAATTTGGAGATGCAGCTCTTAATTCTAATCCTACAGTTTTAGGGTGTCTTCAGTCTATGGAAACCACACCCTTCAAATCAATAGACTATATCTTTGCTGTCCACTAGCCACATGTGTATTCAAATTTAAATTAGTTAAAATAAAATAAATTTAGAAAGTGAATTCTGAAGAAACTGTAGCCCTACTTTAGGAATTAAGTAGTTACCTGTTAACAGTAGCTATCATACAGGACAGAGTTTATTTATCTATCTGTTGCAAGACAAGGTCTTACTATGTAGGTCAGGCTGGCGTGGCCTGGCCTTTGATCCTCCTGACTACTGGGGTTTCAGGCAGGACCATCACACTGGCAGATGGCATAGATTATAGAACACTTTCTTCACTGCAGAAGATTCCACTGAACAGTCTAGACTAAATAGTTTCTGATGTATTCTTCAGCTCAATGACATTAACAAAAAAAAAAAAAAAAAAAAAAAATCACTATTTAACTATCCCTTCTGCCCTGTGCAGCTATAATTAAAGGTATAATGATCACAGATGTTTACGCTTATTAAAAAAAATTTACACTAAAAATAAAAAATCAAGAAATCAGAGGGGCCCGGCGGGATGGCTCAGTGACCTAAAGCCCCTGCTTGGGAAAGCTTGGGCTGCTTCAGGGACCGCGGTTCGATACCCCCAATCCCCCACATGCAGAGCCAGCCCTGCCCTCGGGGAGGGCTGAGCCAGCCATAAGAATGAGTGAATAGACAAGCAAGGGTTCTGAAACAAGAAAAAAATGAATAAAATAAAAATTCTTTAAAAAAAAAAAAAAAGAAATCAGACTAAAATTCAGACTGCTTATTGCTACTTCTCTTTTAACTTACCCACCTGCAATTTCTAAACATCACTTTTCAAAACTGTGCTTTCGTAGCACTGAGCGCGAGGCAAGTAAGTCACTTTAATAACTGTGACTAAGCAAACAGGTGATACATACCCAGGCATGTTGCCTCCAGGCCCAATGAAGGTCTTGAACATTAAGTTAAAAGGTACTGGGGGTGAAAGATCATTTCCAGTGCTTGGGGACTTGACATTGTAGTTCACAAAAAGATCCCCAAGTTCTTGCTGTCCATAGTTATCAAGCTGAAGAATGTCAAGAAAATAATTATTATAAAAATAGAGAAAAGACACGAGATAACATATTACATATAATTCCATGCACCTATTGCTACAACTCACACAAAATTCAACATCAGCTATAACCTAACCTCAAGGTACACATGTGTTTCAAACCATAACTAGTTTATACACTTTGTATTTCCCAAGAGAAAAAAAATACAAAACTTTTCTGTGACTGACTTAACACTCACATTACTGACATTTCACAATGAAAAATAAGGGAAATATCTTTGTTCAATTAGTTTAGCAAGAATCTAAAACCATATACTTCAATAACTTTTCAAAGTTGAACACTACCACTCTGAACATATTTAAGAGATACATTTCCTTGCCTAGTAACTATACATGTAACCTCTTTTCCCCCTAGACATTAAGCTCCTTAAAGGAGCTGTGTTGTATTATTCTTTGCATTTGCCAGTGTCCTGTACATTCCATATATTGCTGATACACCGCATCAACCGGAAGGGTCAGAAGCCTCACTGGATCCTAAGACATGGAGGCCCTGCCCTTAGGGCAGGAAGGGTCTGCCCTAGAGCAACTCAGCCTTTAGGTTCTCAACCTTTCTAATGCCATGACCCTGCAACACAGTTCCTCAGGTTGCAGTGACCCCAAACCCAAAAATAATTTTGGTGGCTACTTCAAAACTGTAATTTTGCTAGAGTTATGATTTGGAATGGCTTTAGGTGACCGCTGTGTGTTGGTCATTCGAACCCTGCCGGGCTCGCGACCCACAGGTTGAGAACCGTCTCCTTACAGGGTATATAAAAGGGATGAGGCAGGCTCCTCCACAGGCCACTTCCACGGAGGAGCTTGATTGTGGCAGCTGTGCTATTTCAGTGGCGCTCTGATCTTCCCAGCAGCCATCACTTCCTTACAAGAGCTCATCTCTGCATCCATGTGGATGGAAGAGAGGTCTGATGGGCAACCGCAGCTGCTGCTCCTCCTCTGCTCTTTGTTGTTTTCTGCTGCCATGAACTGCTGCTGTCTGCCTTGGAGGCAGCCAAGTATGGACTGAAACCTCTACTCACTGTGAGCTAAATAAACCTTTCCTTTCTCAATTTTGGGTGTCAGTATTTTGTCCTAGCACTGGGAGAACAATAACTGAGCAAGATGGTCAATGACAAATCCTACAAAATGACGTAGGAGGTCCAGTTTGAGAATTTCAAATGACTATGACAAGCCATCTAATAAAAAACTTAAAAGTCTCCCGAAAGAAACAAAATCTTTTTTTCTTTTCTTTCCTTCTTTCCTTCCTTCCTTCCTTCCCTCCTTCCTTCCTTCCTTTCTTTTCTTTTTGATGGCTTAGGTAGTATGTGGTGTCAGGGATCGAACTGCAATCCTCTCTGCCTGCCTAAGCTTTCCTGAGTAGGCACTTTAGATCACTGAGCTATTTTGCGAGCCTAGAAGCAAAATATTTCAATAAATCAACTTATTACCACATGGACCAAAGCTCTGAGAAAAACTCAAGTATATCTCTGGCACTACCATTCATGGGTCATGTGACTTAAGATTAAACTCTCAACAAATGCCTGTGAGCTTGTTTACTTGCTAAATGGGGAACACAGCATCTATCCCACTAAGAAGCACTACTATGAAGATTAAATAAAATATATAAAGCACTTAGCACAGAACCTGGCATACAGAACCTATTTAGCAAAGGGTGACTATCTTTATTTCCATCGTAAAATCAAAGGGCATTTTCACTCCAAAAATACTCAACTCACACTAACCACATGTTCTAGATATGAACACATAATTTTAAAAATTAAGTCTTCGAGGCCTTGCTCTATGAACCCTCTAGGGAGAATTCTCAAAATACTATGTCATTATAGAATCAATAAGGAATCTGTTCCAGTGACCTCAAGATACAAATATGGTAACTATAAACTCATTTCCCTGCTTAAGAAGTCAGTCTGAGGAACATATCTGTTTTTCAGGTAATTTGAGAAGTACAGTATTCTTCAATAAAACAAATGAAAGAAAAAAACAGGAAGTAAAAGATTCTGAGGATGCAGACAGAAATTTAATTCTCTATGCAGGAGAATCTAGTAATATCTAACAAAAATATATTTGCATTTTTGACCCAGGAATCTCATTTCCAGGAAGCCGTCCCAAAGATAAAAAAGGAAAAACATGAAAGACATAAGCACAATGTTATTCAGTGCAGCGCTGTGGTAAATAACAGAAATATTCATCAGTAAAGAACTGGCGGTATCAACTACAGGAATTATGTGGCTATAAAGTGGAAAAAAGAATACTTTATATGCTGCTATGGAGACTCCTCTATGATATTTTGTTACATAAAAAATACCACGGGAGAGAAAAGCATAGAATTCTATCATGAACCTCAAAAGGAAATAGACAAACATATATACATACATAAAATTCCTTACTTATGGAATCAGAGGGAACAGGAACAGACATTAGTTCTACTTGAATACATCCTGCTTTTTAGAATGAATTTTGGAGTTATGAAAATTTTATGTTGAGGCCTCGCAGGATGGCTCAGTGGTCTAAAGCGCCTGCTTGGGAAAGGTTGGGCAGCTTCAGGGACCGCAGTTTGATCCCAGGCACCACATGCTGTGCCAGTCCTGCCCTCAGGGCAGGCT